>OY979704.1:31086006-31392596 GCA_963855925.1 Inga laurina
TGCTGGCGACACTTTAGACATCCCCAGTTTCAATTGGGGACGTCTAAAGTGGGACCATAGACGTCCCCAGAAGAGTTGGGGACGTCTAAGGTCTAACTTTAGATGTCCCCAGTTGAAACTGGGGACGTCTAACGTCTGCCTTACACGTCCCCTGTTTTACGGACTTAATGACGTATTTTTCTACGACCCTCACATAGACGTCCCTCTATTTTCAGACGTTAAAAGGCCAAAAAAAGGGACGTTAAAACCCTTTTTTCTAGTAGTGATAAAATGACAGGAGCGGATGCAGCAGTCGCAGGCTGAGCTGCGACAGACCCAGCCTGAGGAGTCACAGGGGTCAGTGGACCCGACGGCTCCTTTGAAGGCGGGTCTAGCTCAGGCTGAGCACCCCGGACCCGTGCGGGGGATGGGGATAGGTGCTAGACCCAGCATGGTTTACGGCAGGAGCGCCGCCTCTGAGGCTGGCAGCTCTAGAGGGGTCAGACGTCCGAGGGACGAGTCTATTGACCAGCTATGGTCAGATTTAGAGCAGCAGATGGTGCAGCAGCAGCAGCAGATGGCGCAGCAGCAGCAGCAGATGCAGGTGCAACATATACAGCAGATGCAGTTGCACGCTGATATGATCTACGCTCAGCAGATGCAGTGGCGTGAGATCGCGAACAACATGCTCGAGGGGGCATAGAGTCGCATGTTCCCGAACGAGCAGCATCCAGCGGTTCCCCTCGTCCCTCGCTACGTTGTCCCGAGTACTATTACTCCTCCTCCTCCTCCTCCTCTTGCTGATGATGATGGTGCGGTTCACTCTGCGCAGCGGCCTGATCCAACAGGACCTGAGGGAGCACCAGATGATCAGCCCTCAGCTACTTAGTTTAGGACATTTTTGTTGTTGAAACATTTGTAAATATATATAAGTTTGTATTTCAGAACTTTCTTACTGTGTTTAATATAATTATATTTATATTATTAGATCGCGTTGTTTAATTTATGAATTAATTGCAATAATTATTTATATTTCTAAATTTTAAAAAATAAAGCATATATATTTGTAGCGGCTTTTTAGTTAAAACCGCTACAAATATATATATTTGTAGTGGTTTTAACTTCAAACCGCTACCAATATATACATATTAGTAGCGGTTCTCAAATAGAAACCGCTACTAATATATATAAAGTTGTAGCGGTTTCTCTTGTGAAACCACTACAACTATATATATCTAGCGGTTTTACAATAAGAACCGCTACAAATACTCATCATTTGAATTTTAAAATTTGCCGCCTTTGTGCACGTTTGTAGCAGTTATGTTATGTATAACCGCTACAAATTAAAAATTATTTTTTAATTTTCTGTCCAACGGCTTTAATGTTAGTAGCGGTTTTATATATATAACCGCTACAAATACTAAACAAGTAAATTTTGAATTTCCCACCAAATATTAACAGCTTGAAAATTAGTAGCGGTTTTTAATACATAACCGCTACAAATACTCAACATATAAATTTTGAATTTCCCACCAATGTGTAACGGCTTGAAACTTAGTAGCGGTTTTTTATATATAACTGTTACTAATATTTTATAAATGTAGCAGTTAGTGTAGCGGTTTTAGAACTGCTACAAATTTATAAACGTTGGAATTTCAGAATATAAGGTTCTTGGCATTCGTCATTATCTTCTCACTCATCTTCTTCTCTATACTTTCTTCTCTCTCACTTGTAGCTATGGATAAATCATGGATCAGGTTGCCGCACAATTCTACTGAATATTTGTACGGATTAGACAGTTTCTTGGATTTCGCATTCACTCACGCCAGCTGTAACGGCAAGATCATCTGTCCGTGTCGGAAATGCAAGTTCAAGAAGTGGCATGCACGAAATGTTGTGAAGGAACATTTGCTTGTGAAGCCTTTCCCTGAGGACCATACGTTCTGGGCAGTTCATGGTGAGAAGGCCGGCATTAGATATGACGATGCTCTTCCTCGAAGTTCTCAAGTAGGCGTTCAAGTAGATGAAGATGATCCTGTGAATGATGCTGTGCGTGATGCATTTGGATTTCAAGGCGACAACTTTAACAAAGAAGTGCACGGCTCTGAGCCGGTTTTTATGGGGAATGAAGCAGCTCGGGATTTTTTTCAGCTTGATAGATGAAGCAGATCGTCCTTTATATCAAGGTTGTAGCAAATATTCTAAATTATCTTTCTTGATCAAATTGTATCATATCAAGTGCTTGTGTGGGATCACAGATAAGGGAATGTCGATGTTGCTCGACTTATTACAAGATGTATTCCTCGACGCCGAGATTCCCACAACGTTCTACGAGGCCAAGAAGATTATCAACAAGTTGGGGGTTGAATTATCAAAAGATTGATGCATGCCCAAATGATTGTATGCTGTATTGGGGAGACGATTCTAGCAGGGAGACGTGTAAGAGATGTCACACATCGAGGTACAAGACAATTCGGAAGGGGAAAAAGCAGAAGAAGAAACCTGCAAAGATTCTCAGGTACTTCCCTTTGAAACCTCATCTACAAAGATTATTTATGTCGTCTAAAACTGCTGAGCACATGAGGTGGCATGCCGTTGATAAAAATGAAGACGGTAAATTAAGACATCCGCGGGATACAGCTGCTTGGAAAACGTTTGACAATGACTTTCCAGATTTTACGACTGACCCCAGAAATGTTCGGCTTGCGTTGGCGACCAACGGTTTCAATCCTTTCGGGAATCTTAGCACAAGTTACAGTATTTGGCCGGTAGTCTTAGTGCCCTACAACTTACCCCCTGGATGTGTATGAAATAAAGCTCTTTCATTATGTCTATGATCATTCTAGGCAAAAAGGCACTGGGCAATGACATCGATGTGTATCTCCAACCGCTTATTGCGGAATTGCTTGACCTGTGGAATGTCGGCTTGGAGACGTACGACGCTTACAGCAAGACTTTGTTCATTATGCGTGCAGCCTTGATGTGGACGATTAGTGACTTTCCTGGCCTTGGCACATTATCTGGTTGGAATGTGCATACTGGGTCGGCGTGTCCAGCTTGCAATTTTGACTCTGACGCATTGCGCCTTCCCCACAGCCAAAAGTGGTGCTTTATGGGGCATCGGAGGTTTCTCGATGGAACGCATAAGTTCAGATTGCAACGGAATTACTTCAATGGGCAACCAGAAAAAAGAGGACCACCTCAGACTTTGTCCGGTACAGATATCTTACAGCAGCTTGAGCATGTTGACTTCGAGTTTAGAAAAAGCGACGATTCAGCACAAACTCGCCAAAAGACAAGCAGGACTTCGGCGCCTCAGCAGTGGAAGAAGATAAGTATTTTCTTCACGCTTCCATATTGGAGATCTAATTTACTTCGCCATAGTCTTGATGTAATGCACATTGAAAAAAATGTTTGCGACAATGTGCTGTATATGCTGCTTAACGAACCTGGCAAGACAAAAGATCACCTTCAAGTGAGGAAAGATTTACACGACATGGGAGTTCGTGAAGACGCTTGGCCAGATGAGCATGACAGATTTCCACCGGCAAAGTTTACCCTCACAAAACCGAATAAGGAAGTGTTCCTCGCGATGTTGAAGAAATTAAAAGTTCCTGATGGGTATTCAAGCAACATTTCTCGATGTGTCGACTTGCAGGCTCGAAAGGTTGCTGGCCTGAAGAGTCATGACTCACATGTTCTTATGCAGCAGTTACTCCCTCTGGCTATAAAGAATACACTTCCTCCCGATGTTTCTATCATTCTGGTGGAACTTTGTTCTTTCTTTCAGAAGTTGTGTTCTAAGGTTTTGATCGTTGAGGAGCTCGATCAGCTGCAGTCGAAAATCATTCTTACGCTTTGTCATTTGGAGATGATCTTTCCTCCATCCTTTTTTACTGTGATGGTTCACCTCATAGTCCACCTCGTTCATGAAACAAAGCTCGCTGGACCAGTACAATATCGTTGGATGTATTCGATTGAGAGGTACTCATTTTAAATATGTGCTTTAATTATTATCCGTATTTAATGTTTACTATTCGTCCTTTTCATCATTTTATATCAATTTTCTCTTCTGTACTTTGTAGCTTCCTTGGGAAATTAAAATCTTACGTGAGGAATAAGGCGTGGCCAGAAGGTTCTATAGCTGAAGGCTATATAGGGGATGAGGTGCTATATTTTTGCTCAAGGTACTTTGATGATCTTGAGACGGCTTTCAACCGCCCGCCTCTTGTTGACGATTGTCCTGAACCTGTGCCGACATCAGGAGAATTTATCCGTCGTGTTGGTAAACCAGTTGGAGCAACTGAGAACTTCAAACTAACGGCAACTGAGAAGTTGCAAGCACATAGACATGTCTTGATTAATTGCACTCAAGTTGAACCTTTCATACGGTAAGAATTGTACACTCATATGTTCTTCGATCTATATCTTTCGTAACATTTCTCACTTTCATTTCACTAACGCCTTTCCATTATTAATTGCAGCGAATTCAGAAGTCATGTTAAGCGTCAACTCAGGATCCGTACACAGACATCCTCGGAAGTTGATAGGAGGGTCCGCAGAGAATTCCCGAGCTGGTTTGCGTGCAGAATACTAAATGACCACAACCTACACTCGCCAAATTTCAGAGCTCTCGCAATCGGCCCTCTTGATCATGCAAAATGGTTTACAGCATACAATGTCAATGGTTTTAAGTTTTGCACGGTTTCACGGGATCATGGATTGCAAACACAGAATTCGGGTGTTTAAGGCACATTTGGGACAAGGAGTTATGCGAGCAGCAGTGACGCCAACATGCAGTTCGGAGGCATCCCTTACTATGGCAAGCTTCTTGATGTGGTCGAGCTTAATTACCAAGGCCGTTTCACGGTGACGCTGTTCAAGTGTTTGTGGGCAAATACCACTACTTCTCGGGGACTGACAACTGACGACCTAGGGATCACATCAGTCAATTTCTCACAGCCGATTCATACCGGTATTTCTCAAGATGATGAGCCGTATATTCTAGCTTCAGAGGCACATAAGGTTTATTATGTCGAGGACGAGAGGCATAGGGATTGGCATATGGTCGTTTATTTAAAGCCAAGAGACCTTTACGACATGGGTGAAGGCGATAACATCGCCTACGAGTGTGAGCTATTTCAGCCAGCTGATTTTGAAAACTACTTCCCTGAAGGCGATGACAATTTACCTCTACTGCGGTGAGTTTTTTTAAGTCCACGTCATTTGAATTAAATTTTTTAAAATTAATAATACATCAATAACAATAATTTTTCTACAAAATTTCTGTAGGGATGACGATGATGAGTGATCTCTTTTGTCTTTACAAAAAATGCAAAAAAATTTTTAAAATCAAATGTAAAAAAAATTTTTTAAAAAAAATTAAAATAATATTTGTAGCGGTTATTAAACCGCTACAAATAAAAACAAAACCGCTACTAAATGAATAACCGCTACATAATGGATATAACTGCTACACTAACCGCTACAAATAGCACTATAAATATCAAACCGCTACAAAAATACAAATAACCGCTACATTAACCGCTACAAATAGTATGTGGATCCCTATAAATACCCTTACCACAACTCATTTCAAATACTCCCCAATTTCTTTTCACCTTACCTTTCTTTCTTTTTCTCTCATTTACAACTTCTTTCGTATGAGTAGAGGAGCTGAATAATACAATCAAATATGGTAATAAGATTTTTAAATTTTTTTACAATACTTCTTTCCTTTCTATAAAATTTATTCTAACTATTTTTTTTCTAGACATATCATAACTGTATATCATTTTTATCTATTTTTCATACACAATTACATTATATTAGATAACATAATAGTTCCTTATTACCTACCTATCCTTAATAATATTATTAATATAAATTTTATACTAATCCAATTCAATTACATTTTTCCTTTTTATTTATTAATAAGTTAAACTATTAAATAATAACCTAATTGAAATAGATAAAATAATAACAAAATAAACTATTTAATTTAATATTGAAAAAATAGAAATAAATAATTGTATATTTTATAAAAAATTCTTAAATATTTGTAGCGGTTATTAAATCGCTACTAAATAACGCGCCTTTTTACAACTAAAATTAAATTTTTTTTGGCGCCAAAATTGAATTTCATGAAATTAGTAGCGGTTTTTAAAACCGCTACTAATTTCAAAAAATTCAAACTTAGTAGCGGTTTCTGAACCGCTACAAAATAAAAAAATGTCAATTTTTTTTCGCCAACAAAATTTCAATTTTTTATATTTGTAGCGGTTTGTAACCGCTACAAAAAAAAGTCATTTTTTTCGCTCTCAAAATTTCAATTTTTTATATTTGTAGCGGTTATATAACCGCTACAAATATTTCTGGGTGTTGTAGCGGTGAAGTTGAACCGCTACAAATGATGTAGCGATTATTTTTGATTGAGTAGTGGTTTTAAATAACCGCTACAAAACTGCTTGGAACATACAATTTAGTAGCGGTTCTTGTAACCGCTACTAACCTTGTTTGTAGCGGTTAGAACCGCTACTAATACCCATTTTTAACCGCTACTAAATGACGTTTTTTTTGTAGTGTCATGGACTGCTTTAATTCTTTCCTTATAAATCCTAGCATTTTCATAAGCTTCTCTTCTTAACTCTTCAAGCTCTTGTAGTTGCAACTTTCTTTCAATACCGACATCAGCAAGATCAAGGTTATACCTTTTTATTGCCCAATATGCCTTGTGCTCCACCTCTACTGGTAAATGACATGCTTTGCCATAGATAATCCTGTATGGAGACATGCCAATTGGTCTCTTATATGCTGTGCGATACACCTAAAGTACATCATTAAGCCTTTTACTCCAATCCTTCCAGTTAGGTTGCACCATCTTTTCTAAATTGAGCTTGATTTCTCTATTAGAGAGTTTTGCATGACCATTTGTTTGAGGGTGCTATGGGGTGGCCACCTTGTGCATCACACCATACTTGCTAAGCAAGCTCTGCAAACTATGATTGCAAAAATAAGTCCCTTGATCACTAATGATAACTCTAAGAATGCCAAACCTGCAAAGAATGTGAGACCGAACAAAGGATACCTCTACAGAAGCGTCATTAGTATGAGTGGGGTTGGCTTAACCCACTTTGACACAAAATCCACAGCCAGTAAGCTGTACAAATAACAAAATGAAGTTGGAAAAGGTCCCATTAAATCAATTCTAAAACATTAAAGACTTTATAGAATAATAAGGGTTGTTGGGGCATCTCATGCTTCCTCGAGATATTACCCACAATTGACACCTGGAACACTTCTTTCAAAATTCATGGGCATCACAAAATAGACTAGGCTAGAACAATCCACTTTCCAAAGCTTTCCTAGTAGTACGCTGAGCACTAAAATGTCCTCTACATGCAAGAGTATGGCAAAAAGCTAAGACAGATGCAAATTCATCATCAAGAATGCATCGCCTAATAATTTGATTACTACAAATGTGCTAGAAGTAAGGATCATCCAATATATAGAATTTAACATCGCTCTTAAACTTATTTAATTGATGTTTATTCATGTGAGCTGGTAAAACAGATGCAACTAGATAATTAGCAATATTAGAATACCAAGGAATAGAAACAACAACCTCATAGAGCCTTTGATAAGGAAAATCATTTAAGGGTAAATATGTTATTGCTGGTGACTCAATTCTACTTAAGTGATCAGCTACCATATTCTCTGTACCACTCTTGTCACGAATCTCAACATCAAACTCTTGTATCAGTATCACCCATCTAATAAGGCGGGGTTTGGAGTTTGGTTTCTTGAACAAATATTTGATAGATGAGTGGTCTGTAAAGATAGTCATATTCATGTGAAGGATGTAGGATCAAAATTTCTCTAGCCCAAAGACGATTACAAATAGCTCTTTCTCTGTGGTAGTGTAATTAGCCTGAGCAACATCTAATGTTTGAGATATATATGCTATGGTATGTTGTCTCTTTTCTACTCTTTGGGCAAGAACTACACCTAATACATAGTCTAAAGCATCACACAAGAGCTCAAATGGAAGGCTTCAATTACGTGGTTGAATGATAAGGGGTGTAGTGAGCCTCTTCTTTAACTCATCCTATGCATATCTTCAAGCATCATCAAAAATAAAACCCACATCTTTCTATAATAAATGAGACAATGGCAATGCTATCTTGCTAAAATCCTAGATGAATCTTCTATAAAATCCAGCATGCCTAAGAAAAGAGCGTACATCTTTCACACAAGAAGAATATGGAAGAGATGAAATGATATCAACTTTAGCTTTATCAACCTCAATACCTTCATGTGAAACAACATGGGCCAAAAGAATTCCTTTCTTAACCATGAAATGACATTTTTCAAAATTCAGCACAAAATTATATTGAATACATCTTTCCAAAACCTTGTCCAAACTAGTTAAGCATGCATCAAAAGAATCATTGAAAATAGTGAAATCATCCATGAAAAATTCCATGTAATGCTCAAGAAAATCAGAGAATATGGAAACCATGCAATGTTGAAAAGTGCCTGGTATATTACATAAGCCGAATGTCATGCGTCTATATGCAAAGGTTTCAAATAGACATGTAAATGTGATCTTATCTTGGTCTTTAGGTGCAATAGAAATTTGGAAATATCTAGAAAAACTGTCCAAAAAGCGGCAAAGTGATCTACCAACTTTATGAAGGGAAGGGGGTAGTGATCCTTTCTAGTTATAGAATTCAATTTTCTATAGTTAATACATACTCTCCAACTATTCAGAACTCTAGTTGGAACTAGCTCACCTTCATCATTACGAACAACAGTAATACCAATTTTCTTTGGCACAACCTGAACTGGACTTACCCATTGGCTATCAGAAGTAGGGTAGAGTATACCTACGAATGAAGTTTAGAGACCTCTTTCTTTACCATATTAAGAATCAGTGGATTAAATCGTCTCTATGGTTGTCTAACAACTTTGACACCATCCTCTATTAGGATCTAGTGCATGTACACATCTGGGCTAATTCCAAGGATATCAGCAAGAGTCCATCCAATAGCTTTCATCCATCATTAAAGTACCTCTAGGAGGCGAGTTTCCTCATCAGTAGCTATGTCACTAGCTACAATCATAGTAAGTATCTCATCCTTTGGTAAATAGACATACTTCAATGAGTCAGGAAGTGGCTTTAACTCCAAGGATGAAGCTTGATTAATGGAAGGTATGAGAGGCTTCAAATCAACATTAATCAAACTAGAAACTTGCACAACAAATTCACAAATAGAAGAGCAAACTTTCCCACCTTGGGGAGTATTAGTAGAAATTAAAAGAGTAGAAGAATCAATAAATACATCACAATCAATAGCAATAGTGCTATCAATCGAACTTATATCAGAGATAGAATTAGAATCAGAAATCTCCCCATTAAAAACATAATCAATGCTAATCAATAACTCAGAATCAAGTAATGAAGGTAGATCAACTTTATCCATGGCATCAATCATACTAAGTAATTGAGAAAGTCCATTAAAATTAATAGAAGTAGTAGATGCATGTTCACTAGAATCACTAATGCTTTTTTTGAATTGCAATGACAAGAGAGAAGACTCTTGGGGCCACGATGGGCCGTTACAGTAGTCCTAAGTACAGAAAAATACTAACGAGACCAAATCTTAGCTGAGGTCAGCTAACATTTGGATCGAACAAAAATCTGGCGGATGTTCCAAAAGTAACAGATCATTGTTCAAATCTAGGGCCCTCCTCGCCAAAATATCAGCACACATAAGGGCTTCTTGGTGACTGTGGAAGATCTCTAACTCCCAATCCCTATAGATTAGTTTCCTTACTTCCTCTAACTAGTTCTAGAGGGGATGGTATTGGCCCCCTAACTGGAGAGCAATTGAATGGCTTCTGTTGAGTCAGTATGTAACTTAATCTTTCTGAGATTCATGGTTTGACAGGTCTGGAGACCTATTCTAATTGCTTGAACCTCAGAAGCTGTTGAACCAAATGTGAATCCTAAGTTCTGTTGAAAACCGCAAATCCAAGCTCCTGAGCTATCACGAATCACTCCTCCAACTTCAGAATTTCTGTGCTCGTCAACCGCAGCATCCACATCGACCCGAGCAAAATCCACCGGTGGAGCATTCCATCTTGCTGTGTCTCTATCTGGCACTCTGAATATCTTGTGTCTGAGCCGCCCATCTTCTATGCCTTAGAATCACTAATGCTACTAATAGGCATAGAAGCATCATGTCTAGAATGTCTCATAATCTCAATAACTCTAGTTCTTCTTCGTTGGTGAAATGTCCTCTCAATCTCAAGATCAAATTCAAACAATTTTTCAGAAGAGGATTGAGTCATTCAATAAACAACTATTTAAGAAGTCACCTAAAAACTCAAACCTAAAGCCTAACCGTTGCTCCTCGGCAATGGTGCCAAAACTGATGTGTGCTTCTATGGCTAAAGCAATCAATTAAACTAGGTTCTAATTAATTATGCAGTTGAGAGTCAACCTAGGTCATTCACCCAACGAGCAAGCTATGAGTTTCCTTTAGGATTGATTTTTAAGTGACAAAAGATGCAATGACACCTAAACTATAATACAAGACACTACTACCTAAATCCAATTAAACTAGTTAAATGCACTAATGCAATTGACTCTAAAACCTTTATGAGAATGAGATGAATCTATATGAATGCAATTTTTGGCGGTTTTTTTATGAAAGAGGAATTAAAATCCTAAGAAAAGAAATTAATCAAAAGCAAGACAAACTACGAAGATTTAGTTCAATTATGATGATGATGGGAACGATTTAAGATTCACATGGAGTTAACTTTCTTAGCCCAAATTAATTAATTAGACTAAAGGGAGGTTGATGAAAGATCGGAATTAATAAATTTAATCACCTGAGACATGAGAAACTCTCAAACTCAATAACACTTAATCCACTAGAAAACTTATAATGAAATAAGTGGTGGTTAATTAAATCCCTTAAAAACCAATCACAATTAATTTCAATATAATTTTGGAAATCTTGTTTACAATTGTCCAATTAAACAACTAGACAATTAACCAACACAATTAAAAAATCAAGAGGATAAACCAAATTGACAATTAAATTAACAATGAAAACTCAATTAATAATTCAATTGACAATCTGAAGGGTTGTAAACAAAAACTCCAACAAATGTCTCAAGCACAAAATGTTCCAAAGTATCAATTCAATCTAAAAGAGATATGTCTACAAATCTAGAACTAGATTGTTCTCAATTATTACAACTCAAAATCATTTAAAACTAAATAATCTCAACTCTTGAATTAAATTGACAAAAAGGAAAGACACTCCCTTGTGATATTCTAGTGTAAGCTCCTAGGTTCTAACTTCCTCATGCTCCTCCCAAATTACCTAACAAAAGAGCTTAAAGCTGCTATGGAAATATTCTCCTTACTATTAAAACAAGAAGTCATGCCCATTTGGTGAATGATTAACGGGAGAGGATGATTGAATGCACGTAAATCAACTGTGTGGTAAATGGTCAAAAAGGATGAAGTAAAGTAGTGATGGAAATTGAAGATGTCGGCCTGTGAACAGAGAAGAGGATGGGAATTGAATAATTGATGATGATTGTTCTCTGTAAGTGACATCCAAGAACTTCCGGCACCAATTTGAGCGGCCGTGTGGGTATCTTCTGCTTCGTTTCAGACCCTCCTTGTTATGGCTGTTAGGTTAAATTTTAAGAAAGAAGAGAAGAACTTTGGATACTAATTTGTTCATTAATATTTAAATAGCCCAATTAAATTTCATCATTAGATTCTCTTTTAGCTTCCAAGAAAAATTCTGCACCATAGGATCTTCTAATATGCTTTTCCTTGCCCTACAAGAATTAAATAAAATCGTGATCTATCATATGTTTCGAAATATTATTCAATCACAGGACAGGCAATCAAAATGTTAACAATTTAAGCCCAATAATCTCATAATTAATTCATATTTATATTATTTTCTAAAATTGGCTAACAATCTAAATATTATCTAATAAATCCAAATTAGCCTAAAATAGTCTCCAAAATTAATGAATAAGGTGGGATAAAATATATTAAATTTGGGATTTATCAGGAAATCATACCTATAAATAAGGAGAACATATCACCAAAGGAATGCAACCTATTTAGGGCTCACGAATGAAAACGCCAGTTAGGGCTTGTGAAAGCAACTCACTTGGTTGTTGTGGAGACAAGTGTTTAGTGTATTCACTCATGCGGCTATTGCTCAAAAGTCCGATGTAGGCTTTTGATGGTGTGGTTTGATTGAAAACGATTCTCGACTACTAGAAAAGACAACCGAAGTAGTAGGATTCAAAGGTTGGTGGGTTATATTTGACCAGACTAGTAGTGAGTGTATTCTATTTCAGACGTTGAAATAGAATTGGAACTGATAGAGATTAAGGAGTCTCTCATAAGAGTCCAGAATCACAACCCATATTGCATGATCCATTAAGAGGAATTGGAGGCCTCATGACAAGATCAAGGAAATGTGTCATAAATGAGGCTTTACAAGGAGTAATTTTGAATCTTCAAGCCAAGGAGAAGTTGTACGAAGCCTAAAAAGCACAACTAAGGGATATCACTTATCTATGTACTAAAAAGTTTAGACTATCAACAAATGGAGCTCAAATTGAAGAGATAAGTGAAGGAAGCTTCCAAATGGGCCAAGAAGTGCTAAAATATGTGTAAAGGCTTAAAGAGATGGGCTTGGATAAGCTATAAGTGAGTTCAAGTTGCAAGTGGCAGCCATATGTTCGTTTTGCTTTAAATTGCGCATTATTTGAGTATTTAAGTTGTAATAGGCTGGATATATTTAATTAGAGTATTAGGTGCCATTAATTAATTAATTAATTAATTAAGGCATATTAGGGTTTTATTAAATTAACTTTCGGAATCAGCTTCAAAAAGCCCCATTATCCTAAAATATCCATTGAATTCATTTAAATATGCACAAATTTGTTTTAAATGGATTCTAACCACCATATCCTTGAATATCTATCCTTTTAAACATATCCTTTAACTATTTATCTTTTTATCATATCCTTTAAAGGATATTCAAATTATCCATTTAGCCTAAAATTCGGATTTTTAGCTATTCAACCATTATCTGATCAGAATCTAATATCTTTCCATCTAATCACCAAAGTGACATCCCAAATCAGTCAAGATCACTAAAGTGACTTTTTCTAACTCCTCTATACCTAACCACATTGGACTTTTAGGCTTTTAGTTTATGTTGAGTCTTATTTCCTATTTAAAGTCAAGCATTGTACGTTCAATTTTCAGACTTCAATAAAGAATTATTTATTTGATTTGCTCCCTTGTATTCTTGTGAGGATACTACTAGACATAAGATGTTGATCGACCTCAGGCCTTGAATATCCACCTCATGCTTTGGTGGTAAATCCTCTGGTTGGCGTCCCTTCGGTATTTCTTCATAATTTCCCCACAGAAATTCATCCAAATGATTCTTTAGATGATCCTGCCTTTGTTGTACTTCTTGAAGGTCACCTCTTATTTCATTCATTGTAGTTTGTTGCTGTTCTAACATATCCAGTATTCGCTGCTGGATAGGGTCAGGCATTAGATCTTCCCCATTGTTACCATGTCCACCACGCCCTCGGCCTCTACCACCTTCTCCTGTTTGTATCATCTTCATAATTCTCTCTACATGAAATTAAAAAAGAGTAAATTTTGATATAAGAGCAAAGGGTATTTCTTTTGTCATTTCATAAAAGTCAGGGTACACAGATATGTCATACATAGCATACACAACTATTTACAGTAGTTACAGAGAAACAAAGACATCAGATAACCTATAAACTACTGTACATGACATATTGTTCCTTATTACATTACATTTCCCTGTTTGTACCCTCCCCTAAAATACCGACTTTGGCAAAATATTTTTCTATTCGTCGGTTCTGCCTGTCCGCCCTTTATCTCATAATATGTGCCGGTTGTCTCCGGTCACCCAAAATATACCACGTGGGTCCCACGTCAACCTAGATACATATATTTCGATATGAGGGTGTTCACGTGATCTAGGAACTCCTAAAAGTTCCTACTCGGACCTCTCTCTACAATATCATTCTTTTGTTTGTTCCAGTACGCTGTATCTGGAAAGAAGCCATAGTAGTATATGCCCATACCTTATTCTTGAACCTCACTCCCATATCCTCCTAAAGCCTTTGCATCATTCCCACACCTATCAAGAATGTAAGATACTGATTGCGGGGAGTGTCATGTTCCCGTAACGCTCGGATATATTGGCCCTGCAGATAGTGCCACAACTTGAGGTTTGGCTGTAGGTTATACGGCACCTGCACCGGCTTTGCCCGAGACTCACGGTCACTCGGCTTGTCCTCGGGGATCTCCTCTGGATCATCATCAGGATCCTACTCTAGATCCTCCTCAGAGTCCTCCTCGAGATACTGTTGGTCTCTCCTACCCGAGACTGCCCTGGAGAAGCTAGCCTGGGTTCTGGTCCATATACGGGTAGCTGCGGCGCACTCTTTTGTGCCGTCCGCTTCATACGAATGCCTCCAGGTCTAAAGTACTATATGAAAAGCCGCCCGTCTGGTATCCGCTGCTCTAGAGGGCTCTGGTTGACGGGCACCTCTGACACCTCAAATGGTACACTCGAACTGGTTATGGGCTCACTCGAACTACTCATGATGTCCTGTCGCCATGCAAACAAAACCATATCAGTATACCATTTTGATAATGCTAGAATCGCTTATTAGCTCTAATACAAAAAATGTCAACACCCGTTTCCATTTTGATATGGGCAGGGCAATAATGAACAAGTTCCATAGGCAAACAGAAAAGTACAGTTACACTGATAATAAGTATTTGTTTACAGACAGTCATTAACAGAGCAAAAATCGATAATAATGACAAATATGTACAGAATGTCCCAAAACTATT
The DNA here is from genome assembly GCA_963855925.1 of Inga laurina. Lineage (NCBI taxonomy): Eukaryota > Viridiplantae > Streptophyta > Magnoliopsida > Fabales > Fabaceae > Inga > Inga laurina. The sequence goes on from OY979704.1 coordinate 31,100,957, forward strand.
CCACATACAGACTATATACAACCACTGTATTCATCTCAGGAAACGTACTCGTCAGTTTCCCTTTTATGCATCCTTGGCTTTCGAGCTATTAGCACCTACCACTACTACAAAAAGGGGCTATAACGTCCCAAATTTGGCACCTTTAACGTCCCAAAACGGGGGGGACGTATATACTGGGGGCGTAGTAAGTTATAAGAAAAGACGTCCCAAATAATAGGGACGTCTAAAGTGAGACTTTAGACGTCCCAAATCGTGATTTGGGACGTCTAAAGTCCCCCCAAGACGGGACTTTAGACCTCCCAAATCTTAATTTGGGAAGTCTAAAGTCCCCCTGTGTAGGACTTTAGACCTCCCAAATCTCAATTTGGGACATCTAAAGTCATTTGAATTTCAAATTTCCAGACGAGAATCCTCTGTAATAGTTTTGTTGAACATAAATGCTAGCTTTCTCCATTCTCTTTTTGGCTCTGGAATTTCCTTTTTTAGCATCACCACACTTCCACCACTTTGCTAGCTTTGTTCAAACTTCTTTTAGTCAAACTTTAAAATTCAAAAAATCCATTTTTTACCCAGATGCACTGTACCAGATCTGATTGTGAAAAAAAGATAGGAACTTATATAATAATAATAATAATAATAATAAATATACAAGCATGTAAGATTTGAGAAGTGATAAAGAGAGAGTTACCGTGGCAAATAGAGGCATCGAAGGGCATGATGAGAGGGGAGACGATGGCGAAAACACCGAAGGAAAAAGCTATGCACAGAAGGGCATGATGAGAGGGGGGACGATGGCAAAAACACCGAAGGAAAAAGCTATTTGAATCTATAGAATGTGAGTCTTTCTCTGCAACTCTTATCAAAGAAATTGAAAACTGTTGTGGGAGTGAGACAGAGAGAGAGAGAGAGGAAGGAAAGCTTCCATTTATTTAATATAAGGCACGAGCGTCCCTTATATTCAATATAGGTGGCGGGAAAATTTTTGAATCACTTTAGACGTCCCAAATGGAATTTGGGACGTCTAAAGTGTAAATTTTTTTTTAATTTTAGACATCACTTTAGATGTCCCAAATTGAATTTGGGACATCTAAAGTGTAAATTTTTTTTTTTATACTTTAGACGTCCCAAATTGAATTTGGGACATCTAAAGTTCAATTTGGGATGTCTAAAGTCCACTTTAGACGTCCCAAATTCAATTTGGGACGTCTAAAGTATAAAAAAAAAAATTTACACTTTAGATGTCCCAAATGGAATTTGGGACATCTAAAGTGTAATTTTTTTTAAATTTTAGACATCACTTTAGATGTCCCAAATTGAATTTGGGATGTCTAAAGTACCACTTTAGACATCCCAAATGGAATTTGGGACATCTAAAGTGTAAATTTTTGTATTTATTTTAGACATCACTTTAGAGGTCCCAAATTGAATTTGGGATGTCTAAAGTACCACTTTAGACATCCCAAATGGAATTTGGGACATCTAAAGTGTAAATTTTTTATTTTAGACATCACTTTAGAGGTCCCAAATTGAATTTGGGACGTCTAAAGTGTTAAAATTTTTTTTTTTTACTTTAGACGTCCCAAATTGAATTTGAGACGTCTAAAGTAAAAAAAAAATATTAATTTTTTTTTAACTTTAGACGTCCCAAAAAGCTACCAAGTTCCCACACATAATTACAAAAATGCCACCGCCTATGTTTTAGACGTCCCTATTTTAAAAAGGGACGTCTTTTAGGGTAGCAGTATCTATATTCTGTAGTAGTGTGCTGAGACATTTGGAATAGAAAAAAGGGTGAGATTCCAAGGGATCTCATTAGAAACATACGATCAACATATAAAATGCGAAAATTAAATATGCAATGCACTGTATCAAGTAAAATGAAAATTCATATCATCTATGTGTGCACACAAAATTCAGGGCCAACTGACCCGTTGAAACCCCTACATGTACCTCAACCGAGTCCTTGACTACAGCTAGGTAAAACTAGTGTACCTCAGCTAGGTCCTAGACCACAGCTAGGTAATGTGCCTCCAGCACGTGTTCAAATCACAAAATACAGTAACATGCATCATCCAAATTGTCACATAGTATATGAGAGATAGTAGTCCCTACCTTAACCTCTTTCCTGTCTCAAAGGGTCTGCCTCGTAAACCGTGTCAACTATAGGCGTCCAACTTGGTCCTAAAACATCAAATGTACAAGAAATATGTCATAACCTATCCAAGTATCATTTTAGACACTTCCGTAGTGTTTCTTGTGGTTATATTAGCCTATGGTGAAAATTTACCAAAATACCCCCGGGACCCTGGCTCGGCCGCATCGTACCCAGCCTGATGGCACGTTTTCCCAAATTTTTGTCTAGGGCTATCCTGATGTATTTTCGTCCAAGGAATCCATTTCCGAGCTCAAAATTATCAAATTCAATATCAAATTACAAAATTGCCCTTGGCAGCCCTACGTTTAGGGTTTTAGGGGTGTTTCCGTAATTATGCTTTCTCGGCCTTTTCCGAAAAAGTACCCAATTGTAACCCCACCTAATTTTCCCTCATGAACCCAATGGAACTATCAAATCATTGAAAATCCAACTCTAAGGACCTCTAACAGCCCTGGCCGAAATTATGGTGTTCTCTGAGAAAAATCGGGATTTTACGATTTCGGCTCCGTAAACGCGTTCCTTTATACTCCTAACCACTTTATTAACCATCTAATTGAGCTATAACAACCATTTAGTACCAATTTGGGCAGCATAACCCTTAGGCACACACTTTTCCAAAATTTACAAACAAAGACAATCCGGCGAAATTTCACAGATTAAATTGTCTACAACAACTAGAATAGTCAATATACGAAGGTTTGGAAGTTACCTCAAGCTCCCACAAGATTTTCCCAAATATGGATGAAACCATAACCCTTAGAGAACATATTTTTGAGCTTCCAAACCTTAAAGAACAAAGAAGAGTAGCTTAGGAACGGAATTATATGTGTTAGGAACCGATTTACTAAAGAAATCATACCTTTGCAAGTTTTTCTTCTCTTTCTCTCTCTAGAATTTCACACTCTCTCTCACTAGTTCTGATCTGTTAGGGAACGAAAATGAGCTGAGCAAGATGATGGAAAAGTGTTTTTATTGTATTATATGATATTTTTAATGATTTATGGAATTTCCAAAAATTCCAAAATCAATTTTATATACATAAATCCTATGTACATGTAACCAAGCTCATTAAGCCCAACCAATATTTCCTTCCTCTTGCAACATGTAAGAGACACCTAGGGGTCCCTCCCTATGGTCTCAATTGGTTTTACAACTTGTTTCAGTTATGTATACACGTAAAGTTTGTCAAATTTGCACTTTTTGCTCAAATTTTTCATAAATTTATATTAAATTGACCAAAATATTCTAAATATACTTTTCACCTTTATTTTACTTAATTAATTGAAATTAACTTCAATCAATTGGAAAATAATTAATTTTGTGATATTTTAACAAAATTACGATTTAGCCATTGCCTTTTTAATCCAATTTCTTCTCTTATTTTCCTTTGGACAATTTCCATATATTTTTGGACCAAATATTTTCTCTAATATTTTTTAATTTTTGAACCTTAATATTGGGATTTTTAAATTACCCAAATTAATTCCATAATTATTTTTCCCATTTTCTAATGAAAATGAACATTTATAAAATTCATAAATTCCAAATTTATGAATATGAACCATTTTATTGAATTTTCCAAATATTTACAATATTTTTGGTGAATACAAACTTTGGGGTGTTAGAATCATCACACTATTCTTCACTAGAAGAGTGTCCTAAATCATCTAAAAGTATGTTAGAATCATTGTGATCAATCTCATACTAAAAAGAAAAAAAAGAAATTTCCTTCATATTCATACTTGACAAATATCCAGCTAGCCTCCTCATGGCATGGTCAACGCATTTTGTATGTTGTATTATTGCCTTCACTTGAGGAGGTTGAGGATGAAGAGGGAGAGGTTGCGGAGGGGGAGCAGGAGCAGAAGGATAAGAAGGAGTTGGAGGTTGTGGGTGAGGATGTTGTGCAGGAAGAGAAGGAGGTAGAGGAGGAGGATAATGCCAAGGATTTTCTAACAAGTCTTCAGCATGGTTTTTCATTTTGGTGATTGAGAGAACAAAAGAGGACGATAAAGAAACAATATAAAAATATATGAAAATTGGGAGTTTAAATAGATTGGAAGTGATGGATTCGAACCATCATTGCACTCATTGAAAGTTGAAGAGGAGCACTTGGACGTAGTGGTAGGTAATGAAAAGGTACTTGGTTCTTGTGCCGATCATCAGAGAACAAAGAAGTACATATTACTATCATGCATCAGTGTGGGTAAGAGCAAGGGTTTTGGATGTTTAGTTGACAGTTATTAAAAAGAAATCGTTATCTCATAAAGAAATGTCATTTTTATACTTTATGGCTATTTGTTATGATTGCTATGTTTTTGTTGTCGCTGATATAAAGTTGAAAGGCAAATCGTTTGTAAGTGTCACATGACGATTGTTTCATAAGAATAATCATTTTTTTGAGACAATACATGACAATTAATAATTGCAACTGTTGTGTTTTTGTTTTCGCAAATTCCGCCTTTCAATATATGACAGTGCATATATTTAACTGTTAAGTATTAGCATTATATTTTTTTGCGCGAACGCTTATTAGCTGTAACCGTCATTTATTAAGCGTTATATATGTAAGTTTTTGTTGTAGCGCCTTTTTTCTTTTTTGACCAAGAATAGTGCATGTTGATACGTTGATTATTATATATATTGGGAATATAGTTCAGGTTTTATAACATCATACATTTAATTATATTTTGTGACATTAACTTATATATATTTTATAAACTAACAATCCAATGAATTATAATAATATTATTGAATAGGCACAACTGTGTACAGCAACTGAAAAGGAGTAAACATTACGCAACTTTCCACTCCACCTAAAAATATATTTTTTTTAAAAAAGGCCTTTTAGATTCTTCAAGAAAAGCACGTTGAAAAGCTCACATCTTCAAATCTGAATTGAAGACGAAAGATTTTCTTAAATCTTATGCAATAAAATTACAAATTTATAGTCATAATATTTCTTTCTTAAGGGGGGAAATGTCATTTCACCAAAATGGTTTTCCTTCCTCAAACCCTGCTGGCTTTGGCATAAGTACGTCATCACCATTACCGTCAAGTGAGTGGGTAAAGGAAGTTCATTTCCAACTAATTCTTATTATCATTAATCATGAATTCAAAATAGAACAATAATTAAGTATTTAAACAAGTTAATTTTTAAGTCATTCAATTATTGGATATATCAAAGTAATTAAGTTACAAAAATTTTTAAGTCATTCAATTATTGGATATATCAAAGTAATTAAGTTACAAAATATTTTCAACCTAGATTCTAGCTTTTAGTATGTTAGAGCAAGCGTTTCACCCAAGAGGGGGGGGGTGAATTGGGTGATACTAAAATTTCGTTGCAAATAAAAACTTGACGGTGAATATAAAGCAATAAATAGTAAGGAGAAATATCACCGTAGTGTACACCGAGAGTTATACTGGTTCGGCCACAACCACTTTGACCTACGTTCAGTCCTCAGAGCTTCTCTGAGAGTTTTACTATAACTTCCAAGATTCAGTGGGTTCTTGGCACCTCAGTACAAGCAAGTTCTTTCGCGTGGACACTCGCTCCCCCTTACAAGTTGTAATCCAATCCCAACTTAAGGTTCCACAACCTTAAGTTACCTCAATAACAATTATTGAGTTTGAATGAAATATCTCTCACACACAGAGTGAATAAGAATCATTGAAGCATAGAATTACAAGTATAATGTAAAACAGAGTAACGAACATGATGATACGTTCGTGTGTGTATTCTTCTTTTTCTCTTTGTTTGGAGGTTCCCATATATATAGATACGTTGGTAATGATTGCTGGAACATATTTCTTCATGCCCGTTGGAGCGTGCGCAGCCACTATTGACTTTTCCAGTATTTGAAAGATATACGTTTGCGGTAGGTGGCGGTCGGTGACATTTGAATGTTGCATTTGACTTTCCTTATTTGGTAAGATTTCTTCATTGTTTATCTGTGGATATGCTAAGAATACTAATATAATGAAAGGTTAATCATATAGGAAACAAAACAATGAACGTTGGAATGATTTCTGAATTTCTGGGTTTGCATACTCGAGTAGCTACTCGAGTATTCATTAAAGTTTACTCGAGTACTTACTCGAGTATCATTGTGAAAACTTTGATGAACTGCAAGTCAACAAACAGATATAACATTACTCGGTTAGTGCATGGAATAAACAAAATCTCAAACCTTTGGAAATATTTGTTTACTTGGGTACCTACTCGGGTAATGCACTCTTTTATTCATAGGTTACTCGGGTACCAACTCGAGTAAACCTTCAAATAACTTTAGGTTATTCGATGCTTTACTCCAGTAATGTTAGCAGGATTTCAAGGCCGAGAGCACTTCAAGTTTGATTACCTTGTTACTTGAGTACATACTCGAGTAAACATAAATATTCTGCATAGCTTACTCGGATAATGACTTGAGGTTTTTCTTCAAAAATAACTCTGGATACGCGAGTACATACTCGAGTAATCCACTTAAAATGAATCATTAAAAACCTGCATACTTGAGGAGCACCTCGAGTGAAATGTGATAAAAACTAGATCAAGTTATTCGGGTACTACCTTCAGGTTTTTGCTTATCACAGTGAGTTACTCGAGTAGCGCCTTGAGTAACGTTGGCAGGGTTCAAAATGTCGAGAGCAACACATTTTATGAAATAGAGTAACTCGAGTACATACTCGAGTATCATTGGCAGGCCGAGAGTAACTTGAAAACTTTTACCTGGTTACTCGAGTAATGTTGGCAGGCCGAGAGCAACTCCAAATGATTTACCTGGTTACTCGAGTAGCTACTCGAGTAACATTGGCAGGCCGAGAGCAACTTGAAAACATTTACACTATTACTCGAGTACTTACTCGAGTATTATTGGCAGGTTACTTGAAGGTGTCTCTGGTTACTTCAAGTTTCTGTCTCATTACTCGAGTACTTACTCGAGTAATGCCTTAGAAAACTTGCTTCTGATCAAGTTTCTCAGCTTTTTCTCTTGCCCTTTCTTCATTACTCTAATGCTTACTTCAAGTCATGATTTTTCCTGTTATTAGTTTGTTCAAACTTATTTATTAACCAAATCTTTTTCATAATGTTCTTTGTTATCATCAAAACATGAGATCTAACATAGTATTCATAATCTCAATAAACTATAATTAATCCACTACTACAAAAAAGGGGTCTATTGTCGCTTATTTGGAAGAATACTTTGGCGCTTAAGAAACGCCAAAGCTTTCAACGCCATTAAAAATACCTATGACGCTTTTGAATTTATAGAAACGCCATACATTAATTTTTTGAATTAAATATGTAAATTAAATACCTATGGCATTTGATTATTAAGTGCCAAAGGAGGGTCTTTAGCGCTTGGTTAAAAAGTGCCAAAGGAGGGGACCTCCTTTGGCGCTTGCTTAACAAACGCCAAAGGAGGGTGAGGACCCCCTTTGGCGCTTGCTTAACAAACGCCAAAGGAGGGTGAGGACCCCTCCTTTGGCACTTTTTAATCAAGCGCCAAAGGAGGTCTCTAATTTTTTTAAAAATAATTTTTCTAATTATTTCTTTTCCTGTATGATGGTGTAATGTAAAAAAGCAAATAAACTAATTGCGTGAACATATATTTCAAGTAAGCAAATTACAATACGATGGTGTAATGCTAAACAAATGATTAACTACAATGAATAGTTATAATGTTTAACAACTACAAAATGTATTGTATCACAATGACCAAGAATAGGCAAGAAAGAAGCTACATGCCTAAATTAACTAATCTGTTTTTCATAACAACAAGATAAGCAAGGACACATGATTTTGTTAGGATCATTTATATGCTCGTTTGCAAATCTAATAAACTCTTTCACCTCATCTATATATTCTCTTGAGCACCGATTAAATGACATCCATTTTCAATCCATCTATACCTTAAATATATTTTTATGAGTGGTCAATTGCTTGCCTCTTGCAATTATCTTTTGTTATTTATTTTTTTAAAAAATAAATTCAGCAGCATAACATCCCAAAATTTAAAGTTTTCCAAAATATTAAACACTCCTTGAATCACAAATAATCAACCAATTAATCCCACAACATCTACATAATTTTTCACAACTCACAACCAAATAAATTATATTTGCCAACACTACTACATATCATAGTTAAAATAATTGGGTCCATAACAAGCCGGCAAAAATACAACCCTATGTTTATTAAATTAATTGGTTCCAAAATAATCATTTATTAAACTACCAGTGGCATTTATAACACTTCCACCCAATTTGACCATTTCATCAGTGCCATTCACAACAACCTTTTCACTGTTGACAACATGTACTTCTATGGAAAAGTATAAGCAAATGTATAAGAGTCATACATATTTTAACTAAAAAAAACGTGAATCATATGTTTAAAAAACACACTTACAAGAGCTTTTGTAGGAGGCCGACACAAGAAGAAGAAAAACATGTGGGGAGAGGAAGTTATGTACTGCAACCAGCCAAGAAGAAAAAAAACATGTAAGGGAGGAAGCTTTGTACTGCAACAAAAGTGGCGAACAAATGTTTAAAAATATGTGCACGAGGAGGAGAAAAAAGAAAGAAAGTGGGAGACCAAAGAAGCTTCTACTTATCACCAGTCAAAGAGAGGAAGGGGTGGAGATGATAGAAAAGAAAAGCAGGAAAGAGATAATGGCGGGATGACAATGGCGGGTGGTAAAAATTTCAAAAATTTATATAACCTTTTATGGCGCTTATATAAAAAGTGCCAAAGAAGGTATGAGAAAGGGAAGCTTTGGCGCTTCCTTAAAAAGCGCCAAAACTTCCTTTAAAATTTTTTTTTAAAAGAACCAAATTAATTTTTTTTTGGGTGGCCTTGGCACGTTGATTGAAGCTTTGGCGCTTAATTGTGGAAGCGCCAAAGCTTCCACTATATAAAAAAAAAAACCTTGCCCATATTTAGCTTCATATTTTTTTTTTAATAAAAAGGAAAGAATCACTGGAAACATTGTTTGTTCTAGCATATATATGAATTATATCTTTTTTAGGAACTAATTAATAAAAAACCTTGAGATCGATCTTGGACATACTCAAATAATAAAGTAAAATAAAAGTTTGGATTGGGTATACTCAAATAATAGAGTAAAATAAAAATTCAGAGTCAAAAAATAGCTTCTGTTAACGTTGGTGCCTGTCTCTATTTAATTTATTCGATTGCTAAAGTTACTTTTTTTTTTTATATAAGTACATTAAATGCTTTTACATTATGGCTAGTTTACATAACAAATAATGACAAGAAATAGTTTATAGCGACTAGTTACTACAAAAATCTATAAATAGAATCATCATTTTAGTATGAAGTATATATGAGATAATGAACTTATGTACATTAATTAACTAATTGCTGAAACTCTATTTCTAAACCAATTTTCATTGCATGTGACCCTCCTTTAATTTGTCCTTTCTTTATGTTTTGTAGTTGGGTAGGTTTCTGCTTTAATTTATAGACACACACATTCAAAGCTGACTAATCTTTTTTGTTTTAAAAAGAAATTACATGGGAAGCTTTGGCGCTTCCTATTATAATTTATTTACTACATAAAAGCTTTGGCGCTTCATTAGGAAGGGCCAAAGCTTCCTTTTTTTTTTTAGTTTTTTCTTTTAAAATGTGGCCTTTTTTAAAAAAATTAATGAACTTCACGAAGCTCACTCAGTTTTACGTTTCATTATAAGTGCAAGCTAATACTAATGACAATAATATATTCAAGAAGATAATATTGGATATATAGAAAGAAAGAGCAAAAAGTATGGCAAATATATCATATAGTATTATTGTAACTATTTAACCTTTACCAATAATAAATGTATAACAGTATGATGACCCAAATTTTTTTAAAAAAAAACTTAATTTAAATTAAAAAAAAGCCTAATGAAAATACAATAGGTATATTATAAGGACTTGTGACTAGTTAGAAAGAAATTAAACTTCTTTTGTCAAGCATATGTGCAGGGCCGTAGGAAGATTAAAAAGAAAGAAGAAATAATATATTAAATTTCATATTATATATATATTTTAAAAAATATAGGATGCTTTGGAGCTTCCTATTATATTTTCTTTATTTTTTGTTGAAAAATAGAAGAAGCTTTAGCGCTTCCACAAGAAGCGCCAAAGCTTCTTATTGTTTTTTTTTTTAAAAATAATTGAAGATATTGTTTGGCGCTTGTTTAGGAAAGCGTCATACAAGGATAACGTCTACTATGACATTTATAATTATAAGCACCAGAGCTTTCAAATTACCTTGATTTTAAAAAATAAATAATTATCTTTGGCGTTTTTTTAAAAAAAGGCCACAAGAGCTGCGCCACTAAACCCCTTTTTTATAGTAGTGATCCTTGACTAGGTTAATTTTGAAGTGTGGGATACATGTTCTAAGTGAGTTGTAAAATATTTCTAACATAACCTTCAGTTTTCAGTAGTTATAAATTCATTTTAGAGCAATATTTATGTTATAAAATAAGATATTTTCCATTTGTCTCATTATATTTGGTCTCTGGGGTAAAATGTGTATCATATTATATTTTACACAAGCAGTTTTCTAGACTGAGGCCTTGATTTTTGGAGAAATTACTATGAGCTCCTAAAAAAGGGATTTAATTACTAAAGTGTCCAATGACAATTGAGGAGGATGCATTGACTGTAACACCGCAAATTTTATTCATCAATATGTCTTGTAATTATTTGTGGCATTTAATGAAATGGAATAGTGGATATTAATATAATTTGAATAGCTTTGGCTATAAATTCTTGATCATAGGAATTAAATGCTAAAAATTGGAATGTAAACAGTGCTGCTAGTGAAATTTCTTATGAGGCAGTTAGTTTATCATGTGATTTTAGATGGTCAAATGATGTCCAAAAATTGTGAAATTTTTTAGAATGAAAGTAGACATTCCATGCTTTAATTTGATAGGTCAGGGGGAATTATTTGGACATGTTCACTAAGAGTTATGAATTTTTGAAATTTACCTAGTGAAAATGGTTATTTTTTGGGACAGCGTCCAAAGATTTAAATTTTGGAAATTGTGAGCTTCCAGTTGACTAAAGGCTATATTTTTCCTTGAAATCAGACTCAATGAGGGTTTCATATCCTTTAGAAGCACTCCAATTGAAGCTCTACAAATAAAGTTATGATTTTTTTAAGTTTGGTAAGGAAATCTACCAAAATTGCCAACTATTATGAATTTGAAAAAAAAAAATGTAATGGCAATTGTGTAAATTGTGGAATAAAGTAAAAGCACATATTTTCCCAATTTAAGGGCTCTAGCTACCGTGAAAATGAATATTTGGGATAGATATGTCAAAAGTTGATGCATTTTTGACCAAGCAAAATGAGTTGAAAAGTCAAAAAGCAAAACAAGTGATAAATGGCCTTTCAATCAAGAGATGGATGAAAGTAATTGAACAAAGCCCAATTGGTTATGAAGGGCCCTTGAGTGGCGTAATTGTGAGCTAAAAAGGAGGAAAGAAAATTGGCTGAAAGTCTTGTATCAAAAGAAAAAGAAAATTGTTTGAAAGTCAATGGGATTTATGACACAAAATTAAGAAGAGATAAGGTTAAAAAAAAAAGTGTCATAAACCCATTAAAGTAATATATTTTAAAAAGAGAGATGGAGATATTTTAAAGCTTCTTATTCCCCTTTCTTTCTTCATTTCACGCATGACTGGAGAAATAGAGAGAGAAAGTGTCATAGAAAGAGCAAGAGAAAAGATAAAAGGCTAGGGTTCAAGAAGCAAAATCTAAGGTAAGTATTTGTAATTTCAAGTGTTCTTACCTTCTAACTTGTGTAAAACCTCTTTTAATCTCTTCTCCTCCATGAATATCATATTTAGCAAGCAAAATATCAAGGGAAGAGAGGGAGAGAGAACAAGATGTCCTAGAGAGAGAAAGCTTGAGAAATCAATGGTAAATTCAAGAACCTCAATCCTTTTGGTGTTATGGTGTTGTTGTTGTGGTTCTTGACTTGATTTATGGATTCTTTGGTTATTTTGTAAATTTGAGATGTTGAAATCCTAAGGGGTTATGCTACCCAAATTTCCTCAAATCATGTTTAATACAGTGTTAAAGAGGTTCAATAAGGGATTAGGAGTAAAAAGGAAGGAGCTTTAAGGGTTAAATCAAGAAAACCAATATTTCCCTTTTTCCTCTGAAGTTTCGGCCAGACCAAAAACCAAGGGAAGGATATGGAATTTGATTAATTTGATGGTTCCATTGTATTTAGAAGTGAAAATTGTGTAGGGTTGATGTTGATTATAAAGAGTGAAAAGCTTTGGAATGTGAAATAACAAAATTACCCCTAAAACCCTAAGTTAGGGGCTGCCAAAGGGCATTTTTGTCTTTTGATAGTGAATTTGATAATTCCAAGGTAAAAAATGGATTCCTTGGGGTGAAATTATGTTGGAATAACCCAAGTCATAATTTTGGAAAAGTATAGTTAGACTGGGTCCCCAAGGGTATTTTGGTCATTTCGTAGTTTTAAGCTAAGATAATCAACAAAATGAGTTTAAAATAGTTTAGAGTGGTACATAAATGGTATTAACCTAATTCTTGTATATATAAATTTTAGGACCAGATTGATAGCCCGAGCTGTCGGAACAAAGTTCGAGGAACGTTTTACAAAACAAAAGGAGTTTAAGGTAGTAACTTTATCTTTCATACATTATGTCAATATTTGTGTATGCCATCTTTCGTAATATGTATGATACACAGTGCCTACAGGTACACTGAACTGAACTGAGTGCTTATGGGTATGTTGAACTGAATTGAGTGCCTACGGGTACACTGAATTGAACTGATATGCCCAGTTGGTGGTCTCGAGCCCAGCTGGGATATGGAACGAGTAGGGGTTGCAACAGTGGTTGGCTCTGAACATTTCTGACTGAGCTGAATTATGTGTTATTATAATATTGCTGTATGTGGTATTTGACATATTTATTATTATATTTTCTATAATTGATTGTCTATTACTACTGAGATTCTTTTGAATCTCACCCTTTTTCAAATTAAAAATATTCCTGCATAGGATAGTGACTTAAAGGGGTGAGAGTGTACCTACCGGCAACTAAGGGTACTGGTGTTGATAAAAAAAAGATTGTTGGTTATCTGAAGACCATTTCTCTTATTTCAAGGTCTGTAATTGCTATTCCTATGTACTCGCTAAACCACACATTGCTATTCTGATTAATATCGATGATGAGTGGTATGTAAGACGGGGTCTTACATTGACAAGTTCCAATATGAAAAATGCAACATCTTACTTATCAAAAGCGAGACACTTCTAGATTTTATCCCATACCGAGGGAGAAGGATTTTTTTTACAATTCTCTCAATTAAGCGGCTTTGATAGAGAAGTTTTCATAATTGGAAAATCTCCAACATATGACATCTTCTTGCCCTCGGCGATCGGGGGCTTGAGATAATTTGACTCATCACCTCAGGGGAAGGTAATAATTGTTGTTGATTTTCATGAAGAATATCATTGTTTGAACTGTACTAAGCAAGAGATTCAAGGAGGGGACCATTTATCAAATGAAAAGATGGGGTTGTTTCAAAATAGGATAAACCAATATCAGGCAGGATATGATAAATGACCAAAGGTCAAGACTATAAATCCAAACAACTATACCTCACCTTTTCTTTTAAAGCTAAAATTATGTATGTTTTGATTTGGAATAACTTGAGACAATAATACATATATCTAAATCCATAATGATTTTAACATATAGATTCTATCCTATATATAAATGTTAAGATATTATTATATCTTATATTAATATTTGATATATTTTTATGTTGAGATATTTTATATCTTATGTTGATATTATTATTTGATATTTATTTATATTATATTATATTAGATTTTAGGATTAGCCTACGTTATGGTTTTGCCTATATAAAGGCTATTACTCAGTTACTTATACTAAGGATTAAGTATTAAGAATGCAATAATATTTAGAAGTTCTTGTTTCCTCTTTACTATAACCCGTCAAATTCTAACAATAAGAATAATACCTAAGTAAATCAATAATTCCTTAATGCATCCAAGCTTATAATTAAGTCTTCGATCATTCCTTTAAGCTCTTCTTGGATCAACCTCTCTTCATCTTTATGTTCTTTAACCTTGAGTGTAGCATGCTAAAGATATCTTCAGTCCTTAGCTTTGAGAAAGTTTTATACTCTGTATATATCCGAGTTATATGAATATAACACTTTGAACCCAATTAGATATATAAGCATTTTAATATCAAGACTTAAAAAAATGATTAAATAATTATAAAGTAAGTTCTATGCCCGTAAATTGTGAAATGTATATAACATGAAACAATATCAATAAAAAATTTTAAAAACGCTTGTGTAATAGTTGTAGTTAACTAATATATATTCATTTGCAGTAAACTTATATTAAACATACATACTGTCATGTACTATAATATCAAACATACTAAACCATAAATAAGGATAAATTAAATTAGGATTTTACAGATAAATTTTTTTGTTAATGTAAAATCTCTTTTCTATGCCAGTTCATTTCTAAAGAATAATCGATGTAAATTGTCAAAAATATCTATTGTAAAAATTAATTTTTGTTGAGTGTAAATTGCATAATATCCATTATGCTGGTGGTGGTGACGATGGAGGAAGAGAAGGAAAGTAAAGAAAAGAGGAAAACAAGTGCATATTCATCTTGTCAATCTATTTTCTTAGGTCCTTCATTCCACAAAGTTTCGAAATCTTTTGCATGTAACTGTAATTGTTGCCTTTTAAAGGTACTAAACTATTATGTTCTCTTTATTCTTTGTCAAGAATACACTAATGTCACTTCATTCCATAAAGTTTCGAAATTTTTTGTTTGAAACTGTAATTGTTGCCTTTTAAAGGTATTAAACTATTAGTTTACCTTTATTCTTTGTTAAGAATACACTAATGTCACCTCAACCTACAAATGCTAATCATTATCATGGTAATCACATCGCCCACTAGCATTTTTTTTTGGTCTAATTAACTGAAACATCGGAAATCACGCTCCCATATTTTATTGCTGTTGCCCTCAATGAATGCTTCCGGATTCTTGAAAAGCTTAACGTTCTTCTTTAATTTTATTTTATCCAGTGAGGTCCTATTTATAAGTCTATTTTTGACAGAAAATTTTTGTCCTTATCATAATTTCACTCTCAGAGTAATTAATGAGATTGTCACAATTTTATCCCTATAATTGTAATAAAAAATAATTTATTCATGTTAATTCTTGAAATCTCAATCATAAATGAGGACAAATCCAATCATAAATCAAGAAAAAATTGAAAATTTAATCCATATTTAATAAACTAACTAACTCTCATCATCATACGAAAGTTATGTAATTTGGGCTAATAACTAGGATAAGAGTGTTATCTCACATAAAAGCTTACAAAGAAAATTAATGGAGGCATAAAATGGTTGACCAACTGAAATTTGTTTTTTAAAAAAATTATTTCGTTCCTAGATTTCTCAACGAAATTCGTCGTTTTTTTTTATTTCTTCCCTTTATTTCTCAAAGAAAAAATAATTTTGAAAAGATAAAAGCAGTATAAATTGATCTTAATAAGCAATTGGGTAACAAATTATTAATCTATAAAATAGCTGGACTAAACTAATAAAACTTAGGTGTATTAAAAAAATGTAGTTTATTTAATTAAAAAAAGATTCCTACTCTATAAAATGATAATATAAGTATTTTCATAAGAAATTTTTGAGTTATATATGATTATCTGATGATTTTTTAAAATGAAAGTGTTTTTCTGAAAAATTTAAAACTTTCTAAAACAGTTATTTAGTAGTTCAAACACTTTATTATGATTCATTAATCCTTAAACTCCATTTAATTTTATCAGAATATTGCTCCGCTCTTTCCTAGTCTATCGTTGGATAAATTAGGGGCTCTTAACATACAATTGCCCATCCCTGATTTGATTATTGTGCATGGTATTATTACCTTTTTGTTATGTATGTATGGCATACTATTGCTACCCTGTGTTATGCATGTTCATATTACTACTACTAGTACACTACTACGACATGTACTATCTTTACTATGTTTATGTATATACATATATATAAAAAACATGTAGCCATATGAGGCTACCAAAATATCCCAAGTCTTAACAAAATTATTATACATATCACCAACACTTAAACCAAATATTATCTTAACTCCTTTAGCTCCAACCTTATTCAGGCTTCACCAACAACAATGTGTTAGACTCCATATTTTTTTTATGATAACAAAGATTGGAATGATATTAAACAAGATTTAAAATGAAGAAAAAGAATTTTTGAACAAAGAAACAAAGTATATGGTGACATACAAAGTTATCACTCGAGTGATAAAGAAAGAAAAAAAGCAGCTGAACATGACAAGGAGTCTTTGGCAAAATTCAGAGGGATCACTCGAGTGATCACCCTTCATCACTCGAGTGACTACTTGAGTAATGAGTGCTAAAAAGACCCAGGAACTTACTACCAAGATTTGCAAGGTGTCACTCGAGTGATGAGGTAAGAAATGAGCTAGTGACTCTCTGCCAAGATTCTCAAGGGATTGCTCGAGTGATAGCCTTGAATCACTTGAGTGATTATTTAAGTGATGAGATCAAAATTGTTGCTTTTGCTCTCTGCCAAGATTTGAAAGGGATCACTCGAGTGATGGCCCATTATCACTCGAGTGATGATAGGTCAGATTGCATGATAATTATCTTTTAGTTTTGATTTGTTATCTATATGATTAATCCTTCATTGTATTAGTATTTTAAGTATATTTTCAAGAAAATAATGAAGAGATCATGCCAAAGAGAGAAAATCCAATTTACGAAGAACGTAACGTCGGACACACTCACCTACCGCATAATGGCTATTTTTCAAATATGAAGAATGGTTAAAAGAAGCTGCGTAATGCTAATGGGCATGTTGAAATGCTACTAATGGCTATCTCAACTCAGCTATATATACGGAAGCATTTAACATAGAAAAAAACACGAAGAACACATGAACATATATCAATTAACACATTCATAGTGCTTTGTTTCTTATATTCATTCTTTGTACTTTAGTGTTCATATATTTACTTTGTGAGAGAGATTTTTATTACAAACTCAATATTTGTTATTGAAACAACTTAAGGTTGTGGAACTTTGAGTTGGGGATTGGTTTACATCGTGTAAGGGGGAGTGAGTGTCCAGTGAAGGAACTTTCCATTTATTGAGGTGCTAAGAACCTACTGAATCTTAGAAGATATAGTGAAACTCTCAGAGGAACTTTGAGGACTGGACATAGGTCAAAGTGGTTGTGGACGAACCATTATAACTCCCGGTGTACGCTTCGGTGATATCTTCCCTATCTCTTAACTGCTTTAAATTCTGTCAATTTTTATATATGGTTCGAATTTTGTGGTCTCACCCAATTCACCCCCTCTTGGGTGGAACACTTACACTAACATTTGGTATCAGAGCATAGGCCTTCTTGTTCAAGTGTAACAACGTAAGAAGAATCTAATGGCAAGCATGGGTGAAGGAATACTTCCCAACAGAGCTTCTATCACTAGACTACCAGGTTTCAATGGCGAACTCTTTTCTTTCTGGAAAGTAAAGTTT
Organism: Inga laurina; assembly: GCA_963855925.1. Lineage (NCBI taxonomy): Eukaryota > Viridiplantae > Streptophyta > Magnoliopsida > Fabales > Fabaceae > Inga > Inga laurina. Next base: position 31,118,779 of record OY979704.1, read on the forward strand.
AGAGTATTCGTAATAGCTACTGAATACGAATTGTGGGAGGTAATTGAAAATGGGAACTATAAACCTGTAAAGATTGTAGATTCACAAAAAATTTCCAAGACACCAGTGGAGTACGATGAGAATTACAAGAAACTCATCACTCTCAATAGCAAGGCAATTCTGATGATCCAAAGTGCTTTAAGTCAAAATGAGTATTTTAAAATTTACACACTTCTGATAGCTAAGGAGATATGGCAAGCCTTGTAAATAGCTTAGAAGGAACTTGTTTGCTACTGCAAGTGCACGGATCGTGTCAAGTAATAAAGTGATAAGTAAGATCGTTCCCTCGAGGATTTGAGTAACAAATTAGTCAAGCAATGGGCTTAATGTGTTTGATTAAGTTGAACCAAAACAAATTGTTGAGTGTGGAAAAAGAAATTTCAAAAGATATTTTGATAACAACTAAAAATTACTGAACAAAACTATGATTCTTGTGAATTCGATCAATTATAATAAACCTAGGATTGTTCGTTCCCTTTGTATTTCATAAACTTAATTTCCTTCCTCTACACGAATACTTTCATGGAATATATATATGTCAGTCTAAGGTTCACTAGCAATTGATTAAGCTCTCTCAAGTCATAACCAAATTTATATCCTCCATTAACATACACAATCTCTTGCTATAGTTAAGGGAAAATAATCATTACATAGCCTCCTTAATTTGACAATGCTAGGTTAATAACTATATCTCTATGTTATTAACAAACCATCCATTTAATTCTTAAACTTCAAGTCTAGCATGATTCTACCCAAGTTTTACAATTAAACTAACTTTCTCAAGCTTAATCTAATTGAACAGATTATCCATAGTGCTGGCTAGTCACGAATATCAGTGAAAACATGGGAGAATTAACACATATATACCATTAGCTACTGAAAGTAAGAAGGAGTCAAGTTTAATCCATACAAAGGTTTAGAACAATCCTAGAATGAAAAACCTAGCTACTCATGATAAAAAACAATTCACAGATATCAGCATTCCATGTAGCCATATCAGAATCACAATGGAGAAAGGGAATAAGTACAGAAAAATCAAGATAAATGGAATTGGAATCTCCTTCAATCTTCAATCCCACTTGATTCTCCTTGATTTAAGGCAAGCCCAAGCTCTGAGGACGTTTGCAGCCGCCTCCTAGGTCTTTCCAAATCGGGCCTCCCCTCTCTTCAACCTCTGAGTTTCGCTTTTATAGTGCCTCCAATGACGGAACGCACAGCATCATTTGTGGGGGTTGGCGGCGGCCAGCCACTCTGTGGGCCGCGGCCCATGAGTGCTTGGCCGCGGCCAGTAAGCTTCTGACCTCCTCTTGGCTCCTCTTGGCCCCTCTTGGCCACGGCCCATGGATGCTTGGCCATGGCTTTAACTTTCTATTCTTCTGTTGACCGCGGCCCATGAGTAGGTTGGCCGCGGCCAGGCACCTTCCAAAGTTCATCTCCTTCTCTTTTTTGCTCTGTTCTCCTCCCTGCTTGCCTTTCCTTGGCATGGTTGATGGCTTTAACTTCCTTCACCTCCTTCTTACTGCATTTGGCTTTCTCTGGACCAGCTATGACTGAATAGGTATCAATTCACACAAAGAACTCACAAACACAGTTAAACATTCATAGCAGTTAGTGAATAATGTCCTCTACATTTGCATTCTGCTGTGCCCAACATGAGAAAGGCACATTTCATCAACTTTAACACTCTCGAACTCCCACTAATATACCCAAAGTGAGGTAAAAACAAGATGAAATGTGCAATTCTAGCAAGAATTTCGTGAGGTTAACAGAACTTTAAGAATAAAAGAAAACAGGATCAACACTATAGTTACTAAATTTGATCTACTTCAAATGAAATTAGGTGAGTTAATAACCGAATTTGAACTCAGACATGCTCATATTATTAACTAACTTGCAACACTTGGGAAATTCTACGATCAGAATACCCAAGTAAGGAAAATAATGAATATACTCTCCAAAGAATGGGAAGCCAAAGTCACTGTGATAGAGGAAGCAAAAGACAAATCAATATGATCGATTTCCTCTTTATTTGAAAGTCTCTCTAAATATAAACCCAAATTGAAGTTCAAATGAGAACTTGAAGAGATAAGTGACAAGAAAAAGAAAAGGTTCACACTAAACATAAAAGATGAAACTCAAGAAGATGATAAAGATTTAAACGATGATGAAATAAGCCTAATAATAAAATGATTCAAGAAGTTTTAGAAAAAAGGCCAAGGATTTAGAAATCTTCAGAAAGGAAGAACCATTAGCAGAAAGGAAACCAAAGAACACATCATCTGTAATGAATACGGAAAGCCAGGACACATCAAGTCAGAATGTCCAGAACAAATTCTGAAGAACAAAGAAAAGAGAAAAGGAAAGATCTTCAACAAAAAGAAAGCATTTGTATCTTCTATATGGGGAGATAGCTCCTTTGATGAAGATAGCGATGAAGAGGATGTTGGCATGAGGTAATTGATTATGATCCTACATATGATGAATTACTTTTTGAATCTAATGCTTTACATTCTGAATTCATCAAAGTAGTTAAAGAATTAGTTGCTTTAAAAAAGAAGAAAAAAATCTTGAAGAAAAACTCAAAGAAGTTTCATAAAAAGATTGTCAAAATTGTCCTTCTTTGAAAAAGAAAAACACTGATCTCACTAATGCTCTTGAAAAATTTATTAGAGGAAGTGAGATGTTAAATGTTATTTTAAAAGATCAACGATTTGTAATTGGTCAATCTAGTATTAGATATGATCTAAAATCAGACAGAAAGAAAGGTAGAAAGAAAATAGGAGGTAAGACATATTTAAGTTTTTTTCAACATTCTGTACATAAATCGAATCCTTTTGCATATTGCAATCACTACAATAGAAAGGTTACTATACTTCGTCATGCATACATAAAAAGAAAGGAAAAATAGGAACCTATAAATAGGTACCTAAAGGCTCATATGTTCAGAAATTATTTTTACTAACCCAAAAGGACCCAAGAAGATATGGGTACCTAAAACTTAATTGTATTTGATTACAGACATGTCTTAAAACATCTAAAGGCAACAAATGCTATATAGACAATGGATGCTCTAGACATATGACCAGTGATTCTGAAAGTTTTACCATGTTACAACCTAGGGAAGGTGGAAAGGTAAAATTTAGAGGAAATCAATCTAGAAAGATAGTAGGAATTGGTGAAATAAAAAACGATAAAGGTATACAAGTCAAAGGCGTATGTTATGTTAAAGGCTTGTGCCACAATCTACTGAGCATGAGTCAAAGTACATATAAAGACAACTGGGTGATATTTGACTCAGAAGAATGTCTAATTGTAAGTAAGAAGGATTTATAATTAGAGAAGAAAAATCTTAAGGCAAAGGTCAGAGCAAAAAGGAAAGGTAACTACTATATTGTTGATCTAAGTGAAAATGTTTCTAAGAATTGTTTTCTAAGTAACGTCGATGAAAGTTGGTAATGGCATAAAAGACTAGCTCATGTCAATATGCACCAAGTAGGCAAGTTACTCAAAAAGGATTTAGTGATTGGTTTATCCAAAGTGAATTTCAAAAACGATTTGATCTATGATGCATGTTAGAAGGGTAAACAAACAAAATTATCTTTCAAATCAAAAAAATGAAATCACAACTAATAGACCACTTCAACTGCTGCATTTAAATTTAGTTGGACTAGTAAAAGTTAAAAGTTTTGATGGCAACTTATATTCGCTGGTCACTATTGATGATTTCTCTAGATTTAAATGGACTATTTTTTTATCATCGAAGGATGAAACCTTCAGTAAATTTATTTTTTTTGCCAATAAAGTGCAAAATGAGAAAGGTATGTCCATTATAGGTATCAGTATAGATCACGGTGGAGATTTAAAAAATCAAGCCTTTGAGAATATTGCAACACTAATGGCAGTGATCACAACTTCTCTGCTCTATGGGCACCTGAACAAAATAGAGTCGTGGAGTGAAATAACAGAGTAATCACTGAAATTGCTAGAGATATGCTGAATGAAAATAATGTGTCTCAAGTTTTCTGGGCTAATGAAATGAGCACAACATGGTACATTTCAAACAGAGCCTACATCAGAACAAAACTTGGAAAGACACCGTACGAACTATGCAAAGGAAGGAATCCAAACCTGGCTCATTTGCACATCTTCGATTGTAAGTGTTTCTTTCATAATAATGGTAAAAATAACCAAAGAAAGTTTGATTCTAAAACTAATAAGGAAATATTCCTAGGCTATTCTAATTGAAGCAAAGCTTATAGGGTTTTCAATAAACGAACATGTGTTGTTAAAGAATCAATTCATGTTGTATTCGATGAATTTGAATCCTCTGACAAAGTTATTGATGGCAAGTAGGAAATAGTATCAAATTAAGAGAATGGACAACCTAATCCTGAACCCTTCAATCCAGAGGTTGACCAAATCTATAAAGAAGAACAACCACATACACTAAGACATGCTAGAGCCTGAAAGTATAACAAGAGTCATCTCTTAAAATGAGTTATAGGAGATGTAAATGAGGGAGTCAGGACTAGGAACAAAATTTTAAATGAAGTTAGTTTCTCTACTTTCATTTCTGAGATTGAACCTTCTAATATTGACAAAGCCTTATCAAACAATGATTAGGTAATAGCAATACAAGAAGAATTCAATTAGTTTGAAAGGAATCAAGTTTGGGATTTGGTACCCCGACCTAAGGATCATTTGATCATTGGCACAAAATAGGTATTCAAGAACAAACTTGATGAATATGCAATCATTATCAGAAACAAGGCAAGATTGGTGGCCAAAGGCTATAATCAAGAAGGTATTGATATGAGGAAACATATGCTCTAGTGGCTAGATTATAAGTTATTTGAGTACTCTTAGCCTTTGCATTCATCAAGGGATTAAAACTTTATCAAATGGATGAAAGAGTGCATTTTTAAATGGCTACATAATGAAGGAAGTTTATGTAGAATAACCTCCAGGATTTGAGGATGTAACCAAACCAAATCATATTTTCAAACTAAAGAAAGCTTTATACGGTTGAAACAAGCACAGAGAGCATGGTATAAAAGACTTGGCAAGTTTCTCATCGATCAAGGTTTTGTATAAGGAAAAGTTGATACAACACTTTTGATTAAATGAAAATGAAATGATATTTTGATAGTACAAATGTATGTTGATGATATAGTTTTTGGTGCTACTAATGAAATTCTATGCAAAAGAATTTTCTGAGATAATGTAAGGGGAGTTTGAGATGTCAATGATAGGAGAATTGAATTTCTTTCTTAGTTTGCAAATCAAACAAAGAAAGAAGGGAATTTTCGTATCTCAAACAAAATATTTAAAAATTAGGTCTCTAGTATCTTAAAGGAGGAAATGAATACCTAGTTGTATATTCAGATTCTGATCATGGAGGTTATAAGAATGATAGAAAGAGTACCAATGGTCAATGCCACTTTCTTGGAAGCTCACCTGTGTCGTGGTTTAGCAAGAAACAAAACACAGTGTCTCTTTCATCAACGGAAGCCGACTCTGTCATAAAAGTCAAGTTGTTGTGCACAAGTATTATGGGTAAAACAACAACTACAAGACCTTGGTATACACTTGAAAGAGATACCTATCTACTGTGACAACACCAGCATAATAAGCTTGGCAAAGAATCTGGTCTAACATTCCAGAACCAAGCATATCGATATCAGACACTACTTCATCAAGGATCATGTTCGAAGAAGGACGTCAAAGTAATATTCATCCCCATTCATCTTCAACTACCTGATATCTTTATAAAACCCCTCACAAAAGACCAATTTCTATTCATAAGAAGACAATTGGGAATGATAAATCCCAACGAATTGTAAGTTATTTTTATGTTAGAAAATATAATTGGATAATGTTTTGATGATTATTGATGTAAGTGTCGGAGTATCTAGCAATTTGTTTTTACAGGACCTTGGTACTCTGTTTTATGGTAAGTAAAGCAAAGGTAAACAGAGATACTAATCACTCAAGGGAAAACTTCAAGTGATCAATAGATCACTCGAGTGACAACTAGAAGTGATGATAAACATCACTCGAGTGACAACTAGAAGTGATGATAAACATCACTCAAGTGACCACTTGAGTGATGACATGAAAATCAAGGCAGTGGGCAATCAATTCAAATAATTGAAATTGGCATAACGGTTGGAAATGAATAGTCAGAAGCTAAGATGTCAGGCATATGGTCTATATCACTCGGCACTAAGTCATTTCTCACCACTTCACTCCCAGTGATTCTCTCTGATCTCCACCAAAACTTTTTCATAAAAGATTGCCCACTCCATTTTGATCAAAACCCATCAATTTTTACCTCCACAAACTTCCTAAATTTCATGAATCTCTCGACCCTAATCTCTCATTAGTTGGTACTTAAAAGAGGAAAAACTAGATTTTATGCTTTAATCAATAATGGCAAGAACTAAGATACCTCTCACGGAGCCTTATGAGTCTCCTAAGCCATCATAATCACCTGAACCCATAAAATCCTCTGAATTATCTCCACCTCCTCTACCATCGAAGAAACATAAAACAACAACTTCTAAATCAAAACCACAACAAAGGGGTTGTGATTCAAGAGCCTATGACAACAAGAGCAAAAACTAAGTATTAGTGCAAGCGTTTCACCCAAGAGGGGGGGTGAATTGGGTGATACCAAAAATTTCATTGCGTATATAAAATTTGACTAGAAATTCAAAGCAATTAAGAGTTAGGAGAAATATCACTGAATTAAATATCGGAAGTTATACTGGTTTGGCCACAATCACTTTGACTTATGTCTAGTTCTTAGAGTGTCTCTGATAGTTTTACTATATCTTCCAAGATTCAGTGGATTCTTGGAACCTCAATACACAGCAAGTTCCCTCATTGGACACTCGCTTCCTCTTATACGTTGTAATCAAATCTCTAACTCAAGGTTCTACAACCTTAAGTTGTCTCAATTACAAATATTGAGTTTGTAATGAAAAACTCTCTTATAGAGAAAATGTATAATCATTGAAGTACAAAGAGTGAGCATAAGAAAATAGAGCACACAGAATGTATAGATCAATGCGAGTTTGTGTTCTCAGCTGTTGTGTTCTATTCTTTGAATGCTCCATATGTATAGATGATTTGTGGTATCCATTAGAAGCATTTCAAACATATTTATTGTACTTGCGCAGCTTTGTTTGACCGTTCTTTGAATTTGAAAACTAGTCGTTTACGGTAGGTAGGCATTTTGAACGTGATGGATGATATGTTTGACTTCTCTCTTAATGCATGATCTCTTTATTGTTTCTTTGCAAATATACTTAGAAAAATAATACAATGAAAGGGTAATCATATTGATAACAAATCAATGATCGTTGGATTAAAATCATCCTTTGTGTACTATATTACTCGAGTGATCATGCTTCATTACTCGAGTAGTCCCTCGAGTAACTTCATTAAAAATAAGCCAGAGAGTAAGTCAACGTTGTCTAACCAGATTACACTTTGCTTACTCGAGTAATCTCTCAAGTAAGTGTTCCTTTTTTCTGATTACTCGAGTGGTCCCTCGAGTAATGGTTTAAATAGGTTTGGAGATTATTCAAGTGATCCCTTAAGTAATGACATTAAAATCTTAGCTGAGAGAAAATTCTATCAGACTTACTTGATTACTCGAGTGGTCACTCGAGTAATGCTTCTAATAACTTTATAGATTACTTGAATGATCATTCGAGTAATGTCCTTTAATTCTTGGCCGAAAGCTACTGGATGGTTTCTTCTTTGATTACTTAAGTGATCCTTTTGAGTTACCCCACTTAATCTTGACAGAGAGTTTCCTGGAACAATTTCTCATACATTACTCGAGTGGTACCTTGAGTAATGAAGTCATTACCCGGAGGGCTCACTCGAGTAATGTCTTCAAAAATGTCACAGTATTCCTTTTTATATGCTCTATCTTTTTCTATATCTTTATTACTGCAGTAGCTACTCAAGTAATCTTTTTCCCAATCACCAAGAACTTAGTTACTTTGTTCAAATCATTTTGTTTATTATCAAAACCTTTTGTGTGATTAATCCAATTTTTGTTATCATCAAAACATATGGGATCTAACATTCTCCCTCTTTTTGATGATGACAAAACTTGGTGATCTTAAATAAAGCTTTTGAAATTGAGTTTTCAATCATATGCTTCTTTTTTTCAATTCAAGTTTGAAAACTCTTTTCGAAATAACTTTGGGAAGATCATTTTGAATCCAAATTTTAATGATTTTAAGAAATTTATTATTTGAAACCCTTTTGAATCCAATTTTGATGATGTTAAAATCAAAAGTTCATAATTTTGTATATGTTCTTATTTGTTCACCTTGCATGCAACAAAAAAACTCATTAATCCATAATGTAATATAACTTCAATTGAAATTGTAGAAAGAGTTCATTACATAATCATACTTCAAAATTAATAAAGCTCCCTTAAACCCGATACACCTTATACCCATATTCATATCAACACAAAATACATCACATCAGTAATCACAAAATCACCCAAGTTTTTCTCCCCCTTTTTTGTCTTAATCACAAGGGTAGGATCAATCAAGAAAAGATGATGGCTTGAATGTAGAGATGGGTTCGACAGGAAGAGGTGTGAAGCCAGAGCTTTATGAGTCATCTGAGCTGGAAGAATCTGAAGAGGAGATATAAGATTCAAGATTAGGAAGTACCAGAGGTGGAACCACAATGAAATCCTTTGAAGGACTTTGTGAGACAGGTACTTGAGAAGAGATCTCCAATTCCATTATTCTTTCAGGTGATTAATGATCACTAGAAGAGATAACTACTTCCTCAGTTCCTGTTGGGGATGCAATAGGTGTGGGCACTGGCTCTGGCTGGACTGGCTGGGCTGGAGGAACTGGGACATCAATGGTGATGTGAACAGGCTTGAATGTTTCTAGGTCAGGCACAGAGAATAGAAGGTTCCTAGAAATGGTGATAGGCATTATAGGAGGAGGAAAAGAATATGGTCCGAGCTCAGAGGGTCTAGACTCATAAGGTCTAGGATCAAAAGGTCGAGTCTTAGAAGGTGATACTGGCTCAGGAAATGATGTGGGCATAATAGATCAGGAGTAGATGAACTAGGTGCTAAAGCATTAAGTCTGGCATAAAGTGATCTCATAAGCTCTCCCTGTGCCTGTTGCTCTGCCAACATTTCCTCATGCTGCTTATCCATTTTCTCCATAAGCTCTTCCATCCTGAAATTCATGTGGGTTATTAATTCAGTATTGGTATTTGCAATGTCCATAGTATATTGGTATCTCCTTTAGATAAATTCCAAGATCTTGTAGTTATTGCTTTATCCATAACACTTGTGCACAACAACTTGATGTTGCAACATACTCAGCTTCCGTTGACAAAAGAGACACTATATTTTGTTTCTTGCTAAACCATTACACAAGTGAACCTCCAAGAAGCTGGCTTTATCCACTGGTACTCTTTTTTTCTGTCTTATATCCTCTATGATCAGATTCTGAGTATGCAACTAGATATTCACTTCTTCCTTTAGGATACTAGAGACCTAATTCTATCGTGTTAGCAAGATATCGAAAGACACGTTTGAAGGTTTTAGCATGTGACTCCTTTGGTGCTGACTGATATCTTGGACACATACCAACACTGAATTGGATGTCAGGTCTATTTGCAGTGAGATAGAGTAATGATCCAATCATTCCTCTATATTTTGTAATATTGTAATCTTTTCCCTAGACATCCGCATCGAGCAATGTACTTGAGCTCATAGGCGTGTCCATTCCATTTGTTTCATCCATTCTATACTTCTTTAATGGTTCTTTCAAATACTTCATTTGAGATATGAAAATTCCATTCTTTCTTTGTTTGATTTGTAAACCGAGAAATAAATTCAATTCTCCTATCATTGACATCTCAAACCCCCTATATTATCTCAGAAAATTCCTTACACAAGGTTTCATTTATAGCACCGAAAACGATATCTTCAATATATATTTGTACAATTAAGGTATCATCTCGTTTTCGTTTTGTAAAAAGTGTTGTATCAAATTTTCCTCGTACAAAACCTTGATCAATGAGAAATTTACTAAGCCTTTCATACCATGCTCTAGGAGCTTGTTTTAAACCGTATAATGCTTTTCGCAGTTTGAAAACATGGTCAGGTTTAGTTACATCTTCAAAACCTGGAGGTTGATCTACATATACTTCTTTCATTATGTAGCTATTTAGAAATGCACTTTTTACATCCATTTGATAGAGTTTGAATCCCTTGATGCATACAAAGGCTAAGATTACTCATATATCTTCTAATCTAGCCACTGGAGTATACGTTTCCTCACAATCAATTCCTTCTTCCTGATTATAGCCTTTGGCCACCAATCTTGCCTTGTTTTTTAGAATAATTGCGGATTTATCAAGTTTTTTCTTGAATACCCATTTAGTGCCAATGATCGGATGATCCTTAGGTTGGGGTACTAATTCCCAAACTTGATTGGTTTCAAATTGGTTTAGCTCTTCTTGTATTGCTATTACCCAATCATTGTATGATAGGGCTTCGTTAATGTTAAAAGGTTTAATCTCAGAAATAAAAGCAGAGAAACTAACTTCATTGAAAATTCTATTTCTAGATTTGACTCCTTCATTCACATCTCCTATAACTTGGTCTAGGGGATGACTTTTATTATATTTTTAGGCTCTAGGTTGTCCTAGTGACTGATCTTTTTCCTTGTTTTGGTCAACTTCTGGGATAGAAGATTTAGAATTAGGTTGATCATTTTCTTGATTTAAAACAACTTCTTGCTCATCGTCAATAGTTTTGTCAGAGGATTTAAATTCATCGAATACAACATGAATTGATTCTTCAACGACACATGTTCGTTTATTGAAAATTCTGTATGCTTTGCTCCGGTTAGAATAGCCTAGGAAAATTCCTTCATCTGTTTTAGAATCAAATTTTCCTAAGTTATCTTTACCATTATTATAAATGAAACACTTACAACTGAAGATGTGCAGATGAGCAAGGTTTGACTTCCTTCTTTTGTATAGTTCGTATGGTGTCTTTCCAAGTTTTGTTCTGATATAGGCTTTATTTGAAATGTAGCATGCTGTGCTCATTGCATTGGCCCAAAAAACTTGAGACACGTTCTTTTCATTCAGCATTGTGATAGCCATTTCAGTGAGTACTTTATTCTTTCGCTCTATGATTTCGTTTTGTTGAGGTATACTTGGAGCGGAGAAATTGTGATGAATGCCATTAGTATCACAATATTCTTTAAAGGCTTGATTTTCAAATTCTCCACCATAATATGTTCTGATACCTGCAATGGACATACCTTTCTCATTTTGCACTTTCTTGGCAAAAACAATAAATTTTATGAAGGTTTTATCCTTTGATGATAGAAAAATAGTCCATGTAAATCTGGAGAAATCATCAACAATGACTAATGAATATAAGTTGCCACCAAGACTTTTAAATCTTGCTGGTCTAACTAAATCCATGTGTAATAATTGAAATGGTATGTTGGTTGTGATGTCATTTTTCAATTTGAAAGATGATTTAGTTTGTTTATCCTTCTAACGTGCGTCACAAATCAAATCATGAAATTTACTTTGGGTAATCCAATCACTAAATCCTTTTTAAGTAACTTACCTAGTTGGTGCATATTGACATGAGCTAGTCTCTTATGCCATAACCAACTTTCATCGGTGTTTCTTAGAAAACAGTTTTCAGAAATATTTCTGCTTATATCAAGAGTATAGCAATTACCTTCCCTTTTTGCTCTGAGATTCTTCTTATCTAATTGTAAATATTTTTTGTTTACAATTAGACATTCCTCTGAGTCAAATATTACCCAGTTGTCTTTATCTGCACTTTGACTCATGCTCAGCAAGTTATGACACAATGCTTCAGCATAATATACGTTTTGGACTTGTACGCCTTTATCATTTTTGATTTCACCAATTCCTGCTATCTTTTTGGATTGATTTCCTCCAAATTTTACCTTTCCACCTTCTTTAGGTTATATCATGGTAAAATTTTCGAAATCACCGGTCATATGTCTTGAACATCCACTGTCTATGTACCACTTGTTGTTTTTGGATGCTTTAAGACATATTTGTAATCAAATACGATTAAGTCTCAGGTACCCACATCTTTTTTGTTCTTTTGGGTTAGTACAGAATATCTTCTGAACATATGAACCTTTAGGTACCCATTTGTAGGTTTCTATTTTTCCTTTCTTTTTATGACTGCATGATAAAGCACCCTTTTTATTACAGTAATTGCAATATGCGAAAGGATTTTATGTATGAATAGAATCCTAAAAGTAACTCAAGTATGTCTTACCTCCTGCTTTCTTTCTTCCTTTCCTTCTATATGATTTTGGATCATATCCAATACCAGATTGGTCATTTACAAAACGTTGAGCCTTTAAAATTACATTTAACATCTCACTTCCTTTGGTGAATTTTTCAAGAGTTTTTGTGAGATTAGTGTTTTTCTTTTTCAAAAAAAAAAAATTTCACAATCCTTTTCTAAAATCTCTTTAAGTTCTATTTCAAGAACTTTGTTTTTCTTTTTCAAACAAACTAGTTCTTTAACTACTTTGATGAATTCAGAATGTAAAGCATTATATTAGGAAAGCAATTCATTATAGGTAGGATCTGAATCAGTTACCTCTTCTTCTATTTCTTCCTGAGCAACTAGACAGATATTGTCTACTTCCTCATCATCGCTATTTTTTTCAGATGAATTATCTCTCCATATTGCAGATACAAAGGCTTTCTTCTTGTTGTAGAACTTGCCTTTTTCTCTTTTCTTTATTCTTCTAAGCCAATTCTTGACATTCTGATTTGATTTGTCCTAGCTTTCCACATTTATAGCAGATGATGTGTTCTTTGTTGCTTGTTCCTCCTTTCTGAATGTTTTTGAATCCTTGGCCTTTCTTGTTTCAGTGCTAGACCTCTCTTCTTCTTGTCACCAATATCATCTAGTTTTCGTTTGAACGTTAATTTACATTCATATTCAGAAAGACTTTCTGGCCTCCCAGCCTTTAGAAAGATTATTCAGAATCTTTCATACTTGGGTATGTTGATCATAGACTTTCCCAAGTACTGCAAGTTGATTAACAAGATGAGTATATCTAAGTTCAAATTAAGCTATTGACTCACCTAATTTCATTCAAAGTAAATCAAATTCAGCAACCAGAGTATTGATCCAATTTTCTTTTATTCCTGAAGTTTCTTCGTGAGCTATTTCCAGAGCTTCCCATATTTCTTTAGCTATTAGAAGTGTGTAGATTTTGAAGTACTCATTTTGACTTAAGGCACTTTGGATCATTAGAATTGCCTTGCTATAGAGTGTAATGAGTTTCTTGTCATTCTCATCATATTCTGCTGGTGTCTTGGGAACCTTCTATGAATGTACAATTTTCTCAGGTTTGTAGTTTTCACTCTCAATCACGTCCTGCAGTCCATATTTTGTAGCCATTACGAATACTCTAAACTTGGCTTTCCAGAAGAGAAGTGTTCACCACTGAAACCCGGTGGTCTAGTGATAGAAGCTCCTTCAGGAAGAATTCCTTCACCCATGCTTGCCATTGGATCCTTCTTAGGTTGTTATACCTGAACAAGAAGACATATGCTTTGATACCAAATGTTAGTGCAACCATTTTACCCAAGAGGGACAGTGAATTGGGTGATACCAGAAATTTTGTTGTGTATATAAAAATTGACTGGAAATTTAAAGCAATTAAAAGTTGGGAGAAATATCACCAAAGTGTATATCGGGAGTTATATTGGTTCAGCCATAACCACTTTGACCTACTTCCAGTCCTTAGAGCATCTCTGAGAGTTTCAGTATATCTTCCATTATTCAGTGGGTTCTTAGGACCTCAATACACAGTAAGTTCCCTCACTGGACACTCTTTCCCCCTTACACATTGTAATCAAATCCCCAACTCAAGGTTCTACAACCTTAAGTTGTCTCAATAACAAATATTGAGTTTGTAATGAAAAACTCTCTCATAGAGCAAATGTATAATCATTGAAGTACAAAAAGGTAGTATAAGAAAATAGAGCACAAAGAGTGTATAGTTCGATATGAGTTTGTGTTCTCAGTTGTTGTGTTCTGTTCTTTGAATGCTCCATATATATAGATGATTTGTGTTGTCTATTGGAAGCATTTCAAATATGTCTGTTGAACTCGTGCAGCTTCGTTTGACCGTTCTTTATAACCAAAATCAAGGACATAGAGTTATTCTCTACTCCAAATCCTTACTTTCAACCCTATAACCAACCTTATGATCAGGGCGAACATCAACCCTATAACCAAAATCAAGGGCATAGAGTTATTCTCTAATCCAAATCCTTACTTTCATAATACTTAAAGTTGGTTATCATTCACAACCTTTAGGTAGCTACTCAAAGCCAAATGTATGCCTAAAGGGTTGGGAAAGACTATACCAAAAATCACCTTTTAGAAGTGCAAAATACTGATTTTTAGGGGTTGGCCACGGCCCACAAATCCACTGACCGCTGCCAAAAATAGGTTAGAAACATTTGGGCTGCGGTCCACAACCTCTGGCCGCAATTAAGAAAATCCTGTTTCTTGGCTAAACTTCTAAAAATAATAACTAATTCTAAAAAAATCAAAATGAGGTGATTCTAAAGCCAAATGAAAGCTATTTAAGTCCTCTTCATAGGAAAAATATGAATCAAAGCTGTACATAACCTTAAAAATACAGAATTGCACAAAATCCAACACTGCTCCAAAACAGATTCCAGTTTTAACATCAAACTTTGGACAACCATAACTCCAAGCTCACAAAACAAAATGACACAACTTATGTGTCCATTTTGAAGCTTGTGATGTGAAATTTAAGCCTAGAAAGTTTCAGAGTTTTTAGACATCATTTGCCCGGTCAAAACGTCAACACAAAGAAACTTCCCAGTACAGAGTTCACACTAGATAGATTTTTAGTTTTTGCACATTTGCTTCTAATGGTCCCATTTTCAAATCAAACAGCATTCCCACACAAATTTTCACAAGGAATCCATTTGAAACACCAAATCAACCAAATTCACATCACATTGACATGTTTTCCCAATAATCACAACATGTCAACATAATTCACAATTCAAACCTCAACATTGCCATTCATTTCCACTTCACATTCCAAATCAACTCCAATGACCATGACACACAACAAAACACCAATTGCACTGTAATACACAAGGCAATTCCTCTATTTAACGATTATACCAAAATTAGGGCAAAATTCACAATTCACAAAACTCAACCAATGACTACAAAACTTAGGTCAAAATACATCAAATACTCACATCTTCCTCTTCCTCTTCCTCAAGCTTGTTTCTTGATTCCACAACCTTCATGTTTCCTCAAGCTCTCAAGACACCTTGTTTTACAAATCTAAAACCATATCAATGAAGCTCTCATCACTAGGAACAACATTATAGAAGAGTGTTTAAGCATTAGAGGTCAACTACCAAGCCAAAAACTCACCTCTTGTTTTCTCTTTCCTCTTGAACCTTGGATGTCCATGGAGTATGAAGAGAGAGAGTGTGAGATCAGATTTTGGGGCTCAAATGAACTCTTGGCCAACCTTAAAAGAGGAGAGGAGAGAAGAATGAGATTTTGACACTTTGACCAAATTAAGGGCTCACATGTTGCCACTTGTCATAATTTTATTTCATCTTCCATAAGCTCACATGATCACACACACATGGGATTCCACACACATGATCTCTTAACAATCAACCAAAATCATTGATCTTTAAGTTACTAATGAGTTTTCTCTTCAGTAACTGACCAATTGGTGATAACTTTCCCGTTTTGCTTCTTATTACGATAATTCTCTCTGAATCATCACAAAACACAACATATCATTCTATTTCACCATAATATGCACCCTCCCTCTATTTTAAGTCAATTTAAATGTTAATCCACAATTGAATTTAAATATAGGATTTTGGCACTGCTCATAACACATTCGAATCCCAATTCACATCGTATCCTCCAAAAGTATTTATTTATCAATAATCATATCCACTTTTGAAGTCATTATCCCTTAATCGAAATTTGGGATATTACATATATACACATGGTCTTGGCACAAGCTCAAGCAAGGATACTATATGTTCAAAGGCATACATGACAAATTAACTTTAAATCAACCAAGCATAAACTATATAAGAGTAAGTTTTACTACCTTTTGAAGCTTTCTTTCAAACTTACTTTCTCTTGCTTGTGTTTCCTTTACTTCTCCATTTGCTTGCTCGCAAAAGCCAAATCCTATTAACCATTATACTCATGTACGGGTAGATTAACACATAACTTTGATATACTTACTTTGCATAATTAAGTTCTTGTGCTTTTGTCTATTGT
Organism: Inga laurina; assembly: GCA_963855925.1. Taxonomy (NCBI): domain Eukaryota; kingdom Viridiplantae; phylum Streptophyta; class Magnoliopsida; order Fabales; family Fabaceae; genus Inga; species Inga laurina. The sequence goes on from OY979704.1 coordinate 31,135,232, forward strand.
ATATCTAATTTAAGACATATTGTATGTCATCTACCCCTGTGATTACCCTTTTAATTCAACTAATTTAGTCCTTCAATTTGTCCCCAGCATTCACTAACCATTATTAATTCTCAATTCCCTAAAATGTGATTAATTATTCCAACTTAACCCAAATCTGCCTTAAATTTTAGGAAACTTTGAAAAATAATATCTTAGATTAGAAAACTCTAAACGAGATTATTCAAGTTTCTATGTGAAAAGCTCTTGAAGTCCTCTGTACAAAAAAAATAGTATCCAATATCCACTCATAGACGTAATCTCCCAAATTCCACGATCAATGCTGACTGTTCAATGTGAGAGTTAGAATTTTCCATATTTTTTACCCAAAGTTTAAAAATTCATAATTTATAATTTACACGTCAAATTCCTAAGTTTTAATACTTGATTGAAATTTCTACAAGTCTACTTTAAGGGAAAAATAATCACAGCCAAATTAGCAAAGAAACCTCATGAAATTTGCCTATTTATCCATTGTCAATAATCCGAAACCTAGAATGTTCCCTGTTTTCTAACCAAACTTCCAAAAATAATAAAGTCTTATCTACATATCCAATTGATACATTCTAGGACTCATTTTAAAGCTTATGATGTGTATTATTTCCTTGCTAAATTTCATAAACAATGGATATGATTTGCCCAATCCAAAGAACCCAAAATCCTTCCCCAAAATTGACATGCATGCACCTTATACAACTCCTATGGTGGATAGAATTGCTTTTCTAGTAAGACACAACTTCCAGGAGACATAAATTCCAAAAACATCACCAAACTACCGAATTGAAAGTGGGAAGAGGTGTATTAGACACACCTAAACTCCGATCAAGGCTTGCATATAGCTTCTGGCTACTTCCTCTTATCCTCTGATCACCACTTCCTTCGGTTTCTTTCCCTATCTCTCTTAAGTTCTCTCTCTCCCCCTATTCTTTTCTAGGTTTGGCCAAAAATGAGTAGTGAGGGGCTAATGAGTGATTAAATGTCGTTGAGTGTGTGTGTGAGTGTGGGCCGGGTTTTATAGATCCGCATTGTGGAAGAAAGAGTTGATGATTGGAGCATGTGTGTCGTCTGAATTTGAGTGGGGGATGAGTGTTGTTTTTATCCTATTAATCTCATACCCAAGGCTCTAAATTTTCTACTTTGTATAATTTAAAATTGTTGTGCAAGTGTTTCACCCAAGAGGGGGGTGAATTGGGTGATACCAGAAATTTCGTCGCGTATAAGAAAATTAACAGAATATTTAAAGCAGTTGAGAGCAAAAAAGAGAAATATCACCGAAGTGTACACTGGGAGTTATACTAGTTCGGCCACAACCACTTTGACCTACGTCCAGTCCTCAGATCATTTTTTAGAGTTTCATTATATTCTCTAAGATTTAGTGGGTTCTTGACTCCTCAGTACACAGCAAGTTCCTTCACCTGGATACTCGCTCCCCCTTACACATTGTAATCAAATCCCCAACTCAAGGTTCCATAACCTTAAGTTGTCTCAATAACAAATATTGAGTTTGTAATGAAAAACTCTCTCACAAAGCAAATATATAATCACTGAAGTACAATGAATGAGTATAAGAAAACAAAGCACTAAGAGTGTGTTGATCAGTGTATGTTCGTGTGTTCTCAGTTATTTTTGTATGCTCTTTGAATGCTCCATATATATAGATGATTTGTAGTGTCCGTTGGAAGCAATTCAAACATGTCTGTTAGAGTCGCGCGACAATGGTTGACCATTCTTCAAATTTGAAAACTATCCGTTTGTGGTAGGTAGCGGTAGGTGAACATTCGGACTTTTATTTGAATTTTCACTTCTGGCATGATCTCCTCATTGTTTCTCTACAAATGTACTTAGAACACTAGTGCAATGAAGAGTTAATCATATAGATAATAAATCAATAATCATTCGATTAAAAACATGATTTCTGGACTTCATTACTTGAGTGGCTACTCGAGTGATCATGCCCATTACTCGAGTAGTCCCTCGAGTAATCCTATTAAAAATATGACAAAGAGTAATTCAATATATTTCATAAAATATTACTTGGGTAAGACATGAAGTAAGATACATCACAAACCTTGGAAATACCTAATTACTCGAGTGGCTACCCGAGTGACAATGTCTTTTCTTCACAAGTTACTCAAGTTCTCCCTTCAGTAAACTGATTACTCGAGTGGCCATTTCGTTTCCTTTCATGTTACTCGGGTGAGCCCTCGAGTAAATTTCAAATAAGTTTGCAGATTACTCGATTACTTCCTCAAGTAATGTCATTCAAATCTTGGCCGAGAGTTTGCCTACCTGATTACTTGAGTAACCCCTCGAGTAATGCTTCAAATAACTCTGCAGATTACTTGAGTGGTCCATCGAGTAATGCCTTTTTCTCACCTGGTTACCCGAGTGGATACTTGAGTAAATTGTTGCATTTCTTAGCCGAGAGCTACTGAAGATTTTTGACCTGGTTACTCGAGTGGCTACTCGAGTAATGGTTCATATAACTTTGTAGATTTCTCGAGTGGCTACTTGAGTAACTTCTTCCGAATTTTGGCAGTGCCTTCGAAAACATTTTCTTTCAACATTACTCGAGTGCCCACTCGAGTAATAGTGTTCCTTACTCGAGTGGTCACTCGAGTAAACATATACAAAAACTGCCAGTGATGTTCTTCCTTTGCTCGTTCTTTCATATTTTCTTCATTACTCCAATGCTTACTTCAAGTAATACTTTGTCTATTATTTATTTACTTTGTTCAAATTCATTTGTTATCATATCCTCTTTTATTATTAGTCCAATCTTTGTTATCATCAAAACTCATGGAATCTAACAAAAATTTCTTAAATCTCCTGGGTTCCATAATTTGACTTAATTTTAGCCCAATTCTAATTTTTTGGTCCGTATAATACAGTTACTAATTTTCTCCTTTTATAAATCGGTATTGGCTCACCTTAAAATTTCCATAAATTAATCTTAACACTTTTTAAGGATTTCCTTTCTTAATTAGCTTCTTCAAGCCTTAAAATAATCTTCTTGAAATTTTTAAGCCAAATTATGACTTCTAACTATTTTTCCTTGAATTTTTGGGAAATTAAGCCTTTAAATCCTAAAATTAACTTTAAAATTATTTGGGCTATTTCTAGGGAACTAAGCTTCTTTATAATTTCTCTAACTCTCCATAATAATATTTCATACTATTTTCTCAATTATCTAGTCTTTTAAATAATTTTTATAATTATCTTAAATATTGTCCACATGATATGCTTAAGACATTTGGCTTAAATGAGCTTAGTAGTTTACTTAATTTAGACTAATTCTTTATATTCTAAACCTACAATTTGGGATGTTACACTCTTACCACTACAAAAAAATATCAAATTAGTGACAGAATTTAGCGACGGTATTTCCGTCACTAATTAGTTTAGCGACGGAACCAAATTTGTGACAGAATTAGCGACGTAATTTGTCCCATCAGTAAAAACACTGTTACTACTTAATTAGGGACAGAATTTTAAATTCCGTTGCTAATTTGAGATGGATTAGCGATGGAAAATTCCATCACTAAATTCCATCTCTAATTAGAGATGAAATTCACTAATTAGCAACTAAATTAGTGATGCAAAAATTCCGTCGCTAATTTTTAATGACGAAATTAGAGACGAAATTTAGCGACGGAATCTGATTCCGTCTCTATTTCGTCGCTAAATTAGTGACGGAAAAATTCCGTCGCTAATTTTTAATGACGGAATTAGAGATGGATTAGTGACGGAATTTAGCGACGGAATGTGATTCCGTCACTAATTTAGTGATAGAAAAATTTCGTTGCTAATTTCTGTCGCCAATTTTAGTGACAGAATTAGAAACGGATTAGTGACGGAATTTAGCGACGGAATCATTTAGTGACGGAAAAATTCCGTACCTAAATTCCATCGTAATTTTAGTAACGGAATTTGTGATGGATTAGGGATTCCGTCCGTCGCTAATTTTTAGGTTTTTTTGTAGTGTACTTGACCCCTTATAAACAAGGGCATACTTGAGGGGGGAAAATCTTTTTTGACATATTTATTACTTCTAACTAATCTTAACTAATTAATTCTTAAATTGTGTGATTTGGTTTTCAGGCCTTTATAAAAATGAACGGAGAGAATACATAACATTCCTAATCTTTGGACTAACTTTTGAAATTTTATAATCCCCTAAACTCTTACATTTACTCAGATAACTTTCATACAATTAACTTTGTACATTACTTATCTCCACAGAAAGTTTAGAAAGTTATATACATATCAATCAAAGTTTAATTTGAGGGTTGTACTTTTTTTTGGACTAATAGGGTTATACTTATACACACACAAAAGTCAAGCTTAAGGTTGATAAGTGGGGTTACTCACGTAGACCATGAAACTCATTTAGGTTTATTATCAAGTTTTGAATGTTTAAGTGATTATCTTTACATGGTCCAAATATGAGGGTTTTGTGTAATTTAGCCATCAATCTGCTTTTAACCAGTAGACAATATAAAAGAGAATATGTATAAGAAAATCATTCCTTCCATTATCTTAGTTTACGAATGATTGAACGTTTTGGGAATAGTGGTACTAGCAGTAGTACTTGTCGACTATATGGATTAGGAAAGTCGAAGTCAATCTTGAATGAGAATGATATATGGCAATAACTAATTTTGTTTTCGTGTGTTATTAATGGACAAGAAAACTTTATAATATTGTATTATATCCAATAAATAATATGATTCGCTTGTGCAAGTCGAATCACAGCTCTCAAATGAATATTGTGTGACATTATATTGATGGCACCAAATTATTTCATCTGAGCACTGGCGTTATATAAGAAAAAGAAATACTCCCTATGAAGCTTATTAATTATCAGACCTTTATAATCCTTAATTAATATAAGGTCATCTATAAGTTGTTTAAAGGGAAAATCTCATATAAAGACCGTTGAATTACCCAAATTCTAATTATGGTTACTAAATTAATAAATTTAACAAATTATATATTAAGTTATGTGTCATAATTAGGGATTTAAAATTTATTACCTCTATATCCCTTAGTTATTAAACTAGCAAAATTGAAAGCATAACCTATTATTTGTTTTATCAATTAATTTCTTAGGAAATATTGTACAACAGAGCATCATTTGTTCCCCTACTTCAATTCTTTCCAAACATTAATTATGTAGGTGATGACGAATGAAATATATACCATCAATAATTTTTTATACAATATTTGGTTTTATATAATAATTTATTAGAATCAACTGATGAAATCTATTGTGATGGTAAATGTATATGTATCCACATGGAGATCATAACCTTATTTTGATATTTATATTTTTATTCAAACTTTTATGACCCGAGTTTAAATTTTGAATATATATATATATATATATATATATATCCTAAAAATATAATTCATGATTATTTTTTTTAAAAAAAAGGGTAAAATCCCATATAAAGATATTTGTGAAACATTGTATACTACACAAGAATTCACCTCTTTTAATTATATACACTTTTACTTTCATATAAAACTGAATATTGTATAAAAAGAGAATGTTTAGTATAATTAATGTTTGAAAATAAGTCAGAGCACAGAGTCGCATAGTATTTCTTAGGGGTGAGCATGGTGCCCAGTGGCCCCGTGCGCCCACTCTAGCCCTGTAAAAAATTGCCCAGCCCAGCCCTAAAAAAGTGGTCCGAAAAAATTTTGGGCAGCTTTGAGCGGGCTAATAATCGGGCAGGGCCGGGCATTGGGCAAGGGGTGCTACCCTGCCCATTTGGCCCTGCCCTAAAAATTATTTTCATTTATTTAAAATATAAAATTTTATATCAATTAAATATTATTTCATATATTTTTTTATTTAAAATATATATTGTCTATTGTATAATACTCTTCTGGTCCTTTCTTTTTTGCCCTAGCCACTAAACACTATTTACAAGTAGATTTCTTCCTTTCTTCTTTACTTTGTGATGTATTAAATTATAGTTGCTTTTTATTTTTTTTTTCAGATACTTCATCATTTACAGTCATTTTATTTCCTTACTTATAATGGATTATGGATGTTGTTTAATTTTAAAGTATGGATATTTGTTAAGACATATGTTATTTTTTAAATTTCAAGACTTAAGTTGTAGACTTATTTTAAAATATTCCAAAATGTGTAATCATCGAATGCATTTGAAATTTATATTAATTACGGTGAAGTTAAGATATATGGTATTGGTAACTATAGGAATGTTTATGAAATTTACACAAAATTATTTTTTTCATTTGGATAAGATAAGGTGTTATCATTTGGGCAAGAAAGCCCATCCTGCCCAGCCCACCCTTACCCAGCCCAAAATAGTTAGGGCTTTTAACAGGTAGGGCCGGGCATCGGGCTGCAAAATGCAACCCGTTGATCCTTCAAGCAGGGCATTGGGCAGGGGTCTCGCCCTGCCCAACCTTGCCCATGCCCACCCCTAGTATTTCTCAAAGAATTAATTGATAGAGTAAATAATAGGGTTATGTTTTCAATTTTGCTTGTTTAGTAACTAAGGGATATTAAGGTAATTTAAGCCAAATTTTAAATTCCCTTATGACGTATAATCTGATATATAATTTGTAATGTTCAGTGACCCAAATTAAAATTTAGATGATTAAACCATATTTATGTGGGATTTCCCTTGTTTAAAGTAGTATTAATTATATATCTCTTTCACTAAATTAATACCCTTACTATTATTCCGAATAAGGGCATGGTTTTTTGAGCAAAAAGAAAAAAGAAAGAATAAGGGAATTCCCCACCAAGGGCAAATCAACATTTAAATATGCGTGTTAGTATAGTCATAATATTTTTAGAATATTATAACTTTAATTTGTGCATTTAATAACTTCATTAATGATAATTCTGAAAAATTATGAAAGTGCTTTTACAAATTGAAAACATTAACTAATTTGAAATAATTTTTTCCATTCTGCATAAAATTGTTAAGATACTTTATCAAATAAAATTGTTGAATGAAAAGCGAGATTCGCTCATAAGACGGGTAAGGATCGAGATAAACTCCACCTCTTTCTCTCTTTTCCTGATTTCATATTTTATTTATTTAATCTTAATTCATCTAATTATCGTTTATGCCTTCCTTATCTCAAACTTTAAAAGTACGCACTCTCCCATTCTTTATCCGATTCTCCTCCACACTCCTATTTTGATGAATATTTAATTCCTAAATATAATTATCAAAATTAAAAATTGTGGGAGCCAATTATGAGCGATTCTCTCAACATAACTCTGGACAAAAAACAAAAAATGAAAAAAGAAAACAAATTCTGTCAACATACCATTCAAAAGAAGCATAATGTTGTGAAAATAAAAGAGATATGAGATAAGAGATAAAAGAGAGCAGAGAGAAAATGGGAAGAGAGAAAGGAAGGGAGCAATTCTCATTCAATCTTTTATAATTATAATATTTTGTATAAGCCCTCTATTTATAGGTTTCCAAAAGTTACTATTAAGAAGAATCATAATTAATATACAATAAATATTATAATTAATGCTTTATAACCCTTCTATTATTAAATAGTTTTTTAGTCTTTCAATAATATGTTTATAAATACTGATTAAAATATAAATTACTAGACATTCATATAATTAATTTTCGTAAGTGTCATGATGAATGTATTAGAAGTAACAAATATTGTTATTTTAGTTAAAGTCAAACGGTCAGCTATGTGCACGTGGCAATTATGCAAGTGAACTTTCTGTTACTAACTCCTGTTATGTGGTACTTAATGTTATTGAATCCAGCTATTGTTCCGATAAAAAAAAAAAAAAATCCAGCTATTGTAATTATTTATTTTCTTTTATTCTAATTATAAAATAAAATTGATTTTTTTAAAAAAATTTAAAAAATTAAATTAAATTATTTTAGAATATTTATATTTATATATATTTTTTTAAACTAATTATTTTAACTAATAAATTAATATATAATCTAATGATACATAACATATCTTATAGTTAAGTAATTTATTTAACTTCTTTAATATCTCTAAAAAAATTAACTTTATCTTATATTTATCAGGGAGGTAATATAATTTGTACTTTTTGTTTTGTTTTGATCAAAGAGCATAAATTGTACTTAGCTATTCGATAATCAACAAGATTGAGACTTGATTACAAAATACATTCGGCTTGCTTTTATGGAATCAGAGCTACTGGCTCATCGTCATGATCCGACCCATAGCGCCAATCAAACTCAGGCATCTCATAATAAGGTGATCTTTGATTGTTCGAATTGATCGCCTTCCGATGATGTTGTAGGTCTCTGATTTTCTGGCGCAATCAGCCAATTGTGGCTTTACTAACAAAAAGATCACTGTTAAGCAAGATGATTCTAACTTTCTATTGTAGAAACAGCAGGTTCACTTCATGGTTAAGCAGCACCGAGTTCACAAATATTTGGATGGCTCGTTCATTCCACCACAGGACATGATTCGGGATTAATCCTCGCTATTGATTCCTAATCCTGCTTTCAACGAGTTGGAAGCAACTGATTTGGCTTTTTCGTCCTGGTTACTTGCCTCTGTCTCTACAAGCATATTACCAGAGCTCGTTGGTCTTGAGACATCCGCTCAGATTTGAACGAAGCTTAATAGTCTATTATCCATCAAATCTTGTGCCAATATTCATCCCTACCGCAATTAACTCTCAAATCAGAGGAAGGGAGAACCGTCTATGCGATATTATCTTGCGAATCTCAAAGTCCATTTATGACCACTTAGCTATGCTTGGAAAACAAGTTGATGCATTGGTGCATATACCATATTCTTAATGGCCTTCCGGCTGACTATGAATCAGTAATAGCAGTAATTAACGCTGCTCGGCCGCCGTTTGACCTTGAGACAGTCTCTACACTGCTGCTGGACTCAAATGCATCAAAATGCGTTTCTCGCAAACAGATCTGTTCAAGTTAATCAAGTATCAGCTGATTATGAGTATGGAGATGACGATTCTTATTATGCCGATGTGTATTATGCACATGGTTCTCTAAATCATGGTCAACAACCACAGTTTCATCGTGGCGGTGATTCTCATGGCTAAGGCAGAGCTCGAGGACAACTCACTAATTCTCGACCTCAGTGTCAGATTTGCAAACGTATTGGACACATCGCGGACAAGTGCTAGTACAGGTATGATGGTTTCACATCCCAACTTGTTGATGCTCCAGCTTATTATACACATTATGGCTTACCTGATTACTATCCCATTTATGACTATGCTCCTATCCCTTTTCCTGAGCCTACTCCTACTGCTGCTCTGGAGAAAGCGGCGGTTCATTTATCTATTGGTGCAGTGTCCGGTGTTGCTACTGTGAAAGTAGTGAGTCAACTTTCTGTCAAGTTGTTGTTCAAGAGGCCTCGGTTAATCCTTCTGCTCAAGCATTTAGTGCCTCGGTTAATTCTACTGGTTAAGCATTTATTGCCTCCCATGTGTCTGTGATGGATCATGCTTGGTATCCAGATTCTGGTGTTACAGGGCACATTACACATGATTCGAGTTGCCTAACACCAACTTCGGTTCAATCTGGTTCTGGCATTGTTCAAGTTGGTACAGGTGAGCTATCTCCTATTACTCATATTGGTCATGCTACACTTGTGTCTTCTAGTGCTAAATTTACTATGAACAGAGTTCTATGTGTTCCAAGCATGAAGAAACATTTATTATCAATTTCCAAATTCACTAGGGATAACAATGTTTCTATTGAGTTTTTCCTTAATAAATGTGTTGTGAAGGATCTAACAATGGGCCACCCTCTGATGCATAGAACTGAGTGTGATGGCATCTATCCACTTTTAGCTGGTACTGTTACTGGCAAATCTCACTTTGTTGCATGTCATTCGGCTGATCCTACTAGTGTTACTTATTCAATAACTTCTACTTCACTTGATGCATGGCATCAACATTTAGAACATTCTTCTTTAGAAGTTGTTAAACATGTCTTACAAGACAATTCCATATTTTTTTCTAAGCCTACCTCTGATGGCTTGTGTAGTGCATGCCAATACGGCAAGTTTCATAAGATGCCTTTACTGATTCAAATATTGTGTACCAACATCCTTTACAACTAATAATAGTGGCTCTATGGGGTCCAGCCCCTCTTCTCTCAGATGGTTCTTTGCGTATTATGTTGCATTTGTAGATGCATTCAGTAAATTCACATGGATATATTTTCTTCACAAAAAAATTTGAAGCATTGGCTAAGTTTAAAGAGTTCAAAATCATGGTTGACAATAAGCTTAACTGTAAGATAAAGTATGTGCAGTCAGATAATGGAGGTGAATTACTTGCATTTAAGCTTTTTTTAGTAGAATGTGGTATTGATCATCGCTTTTCTTGCCCATATATACTTCTAAGCGAAACAGTTTGGAGGATAGAAGACATTGACTGGGTTAAGGTGTAAATTTGCTCCAGAAGTTTTCGTTGAGGAGTAATGTTGCTCAGGAAGTTTTCTTAGTTTTAATGTCACCTTAGAAGTTTTAAAACGTAGCAATGTTACCTTATATTGTTAAAAAATTAATATTGACAGTTAAAAAATTAACGTTGACTATTAACTTTTTAATGGAAAAGGGCAACATTGCTCCATTTTAACACTTCTGGAGCAATATTGAACCTAAAAAAACTTTCAGGGTAACATTGCTCTTTAACTAAAATTTCTGAGACAAATTTGCACCTTAACCCAACATAGATTAACTGTTGAGTCTGGACTTACAAAGCGTGCTCATGCTTCACTATCTTTGTATTACTGGTATGATGCTTTCTTTATTGCAGTTTTTCTCTTAAATAGGCTGCCTACTAGGGCATTAGATAATGGTGCACCCTATGAAAAATTGTATGACATTAAACCTGATTATAGTGTCTTCAGAGTATTTGGCTGAGTGTTTTTCTTTTATTAGACCGTTTAATAATCACAAGTTAGAGTTCAGATTTGTAGCACGTATTTTTCTTATTTTCTGTTAAGTTTGCAGCGGTGCCTCCCTCTTCAAATGAGATTCTATCTTCTCTTGAAGCTACTGGCCCTATCTGTTTACCCTCCACTGCCCAATTGACATTATCATCTGCTGCACAACCTACAACCTCCAACACCCCTGCAGCTAATGGTTCATCTTCATCTCTCTTCTCTTCCTTGCTGGCTACTTCTGCCCCTATTGCTAATAATCATCCAATGATTACTCGAAGCAAGGCTGGTGTATTCAAGCCTCGAGTTTTGTTGCTATTGATCACATTGCATACCCAGACACTATTGAAGAGGCTCTTGGTGATCCTGATTGGCGGCAAGCTGTTATGGATGAGTATGATGCGCTTATAAAGTTTGTTACTTGGGATATTGTCCCTTTACCCGATGATCGAAATACTATTGGGTGTAGATGGCTGTGGAAAGTCAAAACACATGTTGATGGCACCTTAGCTATATGAAAATGAAGGCTTGTGGCTAAGTGGTATTGTCAAACAGCTGGAATAGAATTTTATGATACTTTCAGTCTAGTTGTTAAAGCATCTACGGTTAGAATTGTTCTTGCAGTTGCTACATTACCTTCAAATGGAAATTGTGTCAATTAGAGTTCAATAATGCATTTCTCGATGGACTCTTCTCAATGGAGACTTAGCAGAGGAAGTCCACATGGATCCCCCTAGAGGTTTTCCACAAGGCCATGATGCTGTTAATGGCAGCCCATTGGTGTGTCGGTCAAAAAAAGCAATCTATAGGCTTAGGCAGGCGCCTCGAGCGTGGTTTCAAAAACTCAATGATGTGCCAACAGTTGTTTAAGGTCTTGCCACCCCGATCACAAGGGAGTGTGTTCGAACCCTTTGACTGATGAGGAGACCTCGTTGGTAGGCGATCTCGTAAGTTCCTTGTAAGCGCTTAAAGAGCCCTGGGGCTGTGCTCTGGCCTTGGTAGGGAACTGGTGCCGAACCTACCAAAACTTTTTATGTATAAAAAAAAAAAAAACTCAATGATGCGCTGTGTGAAATTAGGCTTGTGGAATCTAAGGCTGATCTCTATTTGTTTATTAGACGAACTAATCAACATATCATCTATCTTATTCTCTATGTAGATGATATTATTATTATAGGTTCAAATTCAGGTGAGATCCCTTGAATTATTGATAGCATTGAAAAATCCGTAATTTGTTATATATTTTTATATTTATTTAGGATTTTTTGTCATAAATATTGAGCTTAAAATGTCGCTTTTATGATTAATTGGTATTAAGAGATATGCTCAATTAGAACTAAAAGGGACAAAATTGTCATAAAAATTGTAATTATTCTTGATCATTGATTTTTGAGGATATTTGATATTGATTTAATTGTTTTTAATTGTAGGTGCTTGAAGAAATTAGATCAAATATGAAAATGGAAGTTTGGTCTCAAATTGTAAAACTCACAGTTAGCACCATGAACTTTTAGAAATTGCAGTTTGGTCCCTGTCAAAACTTCAGCGTTTTAACAGCAACCATCTAGGCCAGTTTCACCAACTTGAGCGAATTTAGATTGAGAGGAGCCACAAGAAACAAAGCTCATATTCGATAAATTGAATCACCACATTCACCTTCACCTTCCTACTCCACTTCTGTGGCTGGCGACTCTTGCCTTCATCACCATTGTCGCCTGCGACGTCACTTATTTCACCTTAAGCCTTCATCATGAATGGCAGTCTCCAACTTTCAGGTCAGACAGGACCAAAAGAGGGGAGGGTGCTTCAAACACAAGACCTTCGCTTCGAACCTAGACACCATCACCAACTTCATCATTCTCCTCCACCAAAAGCATCACTCCTCTATTTTATTGTTTGTTTTCCCTCTATTCTTCCATTATTCTGCCATGGTTGAAGCTTTGAAGGTGTTTGGTGGGGTTGTTCATATGGGAGTTCGTGGCTAAATCCTTCAATCCTAGAGCAATGGCGTGAGTCCTGATACTTGGAGCTTCATAGGTAAGTGTTTAGCAATTAATTTCTCGTTCTTTCCTTTATATTTATTAAATTCAGGTGAGATCCCTTGAAATTGTGTTTTGGGGTCCATGCACTTGATGAGATTAGTATGTATTTTGGTTTTAATTTTGTGCATTTGACATTTTAAACTTAATTAGTAGCAATTTTTTGTGCATTGATTTGATTAAGCTTATGTTTGGAGTTGCTATGAATATATTATGTTTGTTTGTAATTCAATGTTCTTTGGTTATTTATGTTTTGCATATTGTTAATTTCGTTGGCTAGAGTTTTAAATTGAGTTTCGGTTTGAGGGACTGAATCTTGTCCGGTGTGGGAGAGTGAATTCACCTAACTCAAGCTGTTTAAAGGGTTTTTTAGGTACATTTGTCAAACTAGCACACTTTAAAAATATTTTTTAGCAAATGATAGATGAAATCCATTGATCTAAGATGTTTTCATCATATTTTTAAAATCAATTTCCATTTCAATCCATTTTGATTCCAAAAATCCAAAAATATTTGTTTTAAGAGCATTTTAGTTAGGGTTAAAGGTCATTTTTTCCCTGAAAGTATTCACTTGGGGCCAATTTTGCCTCGGAAGTTTTTCGAGGCGCAATTTTGCCCGAAAAGTGTCAAATTTAGAGCAATTTTGCCCTAACCGTTAGTTGACCGTTAATCGGGGCAAATTTGCTCCTAAATTAAAACTTCTACGACAAATTTGCATCTTAACAAAAGTGACATGGATGACAAAATGCCCTGGAAGTTTTAACTTGGGAGTAAATTTGCCCTGACTAACGGTAAGGGCAAAATTGGGCCTCGAAAAACTTTTAGGATAAAATTGGCCCCAAGTGAATACTTCTGGGGTAAAAATGGCCTTTAACCCTTTTAGTTAAATTGAAAATTAGTTAATAGTTAAAACCTCAAATCCATTTTAAATTGTTTCATTTCAATTATTACACTTAGTTTCTAGGTAATTAATAAAAGACTCATCAAGAAACGATCTGGGATTGTCCTCTATATTGCAATCCTTAGTCAAGTTTTTGAAAAGTTACTAAAGTATAAGCTGGCACATTCCTTCAAGCATGAGCAACTTATTTTCGCTCAAGGTCTTAGGTGATTTGTCTTACTTCTTAGGCATTGAATTTTGTTGGACTTCAGCTGGTTTACTTATGTCGCAGTGCAAGTATATACTTCAGTTATTGGCTAACACTCGAATGCTTGCCTCACGACCCTATGATACTCCTATGGCAACTAATATGAAGCTTGTCACGTCTGAGGGTGTACTTGGAAAATTACAATACCTGTGTTGTACTAGACCTGAGATTGCTTTTACCATAAATAGACGTAGTCAGTTCCTTCACAACCCTCATGAATCTCATTGGGTATGTGTGAAACAAGTGCTACGATATTTGGCAGGTACTGTGGATTATGACCTCCTCATCTGGCCCTTCACTACACCATATGTACAAGCCTTTGCTGATGCTGATTGGGCATCAAACAAAGAGGACATAAGGTCTGTAAGTGGTTACTACACTTATTACCTTGGTGCTGCACCAGTGACATAGGCTTCTAAGCGTTAGCAGGTGGTTTCTCGTTCTTCTACTGAAGCTGAGTATCACAGCTCAGCCGATGCATTTACAGATGTTATGTGGGTAGTTCCATCGCTGCGTGAAATGCATATTAATGTCTCAGGTGTACCTACTGTATGGTGTGATAACTCTAAAGCTGTTGCTTTCGCTGCGAACCGTGTCTTACAAAACTAAACACGTGGAACTTGATATTCATTTTCTAATTAAGGGAGAAGGTTTCTGCTAAAGCTATACAGATTGGCTATTTGCCAGCTCAAGAACAAGTTGCTAATGTGCCCACAAAGCCTTTGGGCAAATCATTGTTTACAAGATTCTGAAATAGACCAAGTGTTGCCTCTCGAGATTCACTGGTCTCTGCTACTGTGTTGAATTCCCAGAAGTAGTATAGGGAATATCAGAAGTAACAAATATTGTTATATTTATGAGTCAAACGGTCAGCTAGGTACACATGTCAATTATGAAAGTGAACTTTTTGTGACTAACGCCAGCTGTCTTGTACTTACTGTTATTGAGTCCAGCTATTCTGATAAGCTATAAATTGTACTTAGCTATTCAATAATCAACAAGATTGAGGCCTGATTACAAAATACATCAGGCTTGCTTTTAGAATATGTCTTATTAAAAACTTAACTAGGAAAAATTCATTGGGACAAAAATTTGGCCAAACAAAAGAAATGCATCATTTATTGATACACCGTTTAATGCTATCATATTAAAACTTTTTATAAGAAAATTCAATAGGACAAAATCTAGATATGGGGAAAAAAGTACTTGTATCAATTTTCCCTCTTAATAACATCAATTTTGCTCTCTCTGTTGATAATATCATTTCCAATGTCTTTTCGAGCATATATTCTTTTTAGCCGTCAAACTATGAATGATGCATTATCACCAAATGTTCTGTTGAAATATATTCCTCTAATATATTTTCTGATGACATTTATCTTATTCCCTAATTATTATAAAAATCACCAAATCTTACTTTCATTATCCACTGTGTACCTGCAAAAACTAAATTTTCAATCCTTAGTAATGCTTCTAGTATTTTCAATCCTTTAATAATTTTTATGTAAGCTTCACTATTTATTGAGCCATATGCATAGGCTATATATAACCATATCTAATAGATACATAATTTTTCCTTCATAAACTATCAGACTAATAATTTATATAAAATTATTGTATTTACTACAAAATCATATGTCTCATTATAATTATTATTAGACTTTTATGAAAATCCTTATTTTCACCAAAACACATAAATACTGTTATATTTCTAGTGTTCGGATTATAGGTCCTTAACTTTCACAATATAATCATATTTGGGTGGGGCGCAAAAATATCCATAAACTTTTTTTAAAAATGTACATGGCACCATAAACTTTATTTGGGTGCAAAAATACCCGAGAACTTCTGAAAATGGGGTAAAAATACCACTTTCGTTAATTTCTACTAATTGCTGTTACTTTTGTTTGGCAGGTCCCACCTAACGTTTTTAATCATGGTTGTTAAACCCGGACAGGATCAGACAGTTCGGACCGGAAATCGGTGAACCAGTCGGTAAACCGGTCTAGTCTGAGAAGCGAATCGGTTCACTTTCTTTTTTAATTTAAAAATTCAAATTTTTAAAATTTCTTTATAATTTCATATTAATAGATATGAAATCTTCATTTTCTCACAGGTTTTGTCCTGGGTTAGCTCCTGTTTAACTTCGGTTTGACTCACTGACTCTTGACCCAGTACCCTAGCTGATTCACTGATCGGTCCAGGTGTAATAACCTTATTTTTAATGGTTATTGTTTATTTAAAAAAAAAAATCTCTCCCCCCACCTTCTTCTCTCTTCCAAGCTCTCTCTCTAATCCATGAAAGCTCCAGTGATGCATCATTACATATATATAATCTTTAATTATAAAGGGAGAAATTAATAGAATTAATGTGGATTTCTTTATGCTCCCATCACCTTCGTCTTCCTCTGTGTTTCATATATGCTCAGGGTTTTATGAGAACCACCACACCCTTCTCTCCATGGTTTAAGGTTGCAAGGACCTGGAGTTTAAAATTATGGTTCTTGAATCTGATTCATCTGATGCAGTGGGCCTATTAATGGAGGATGGAAGTAAAGCACATGCTGATTGGGAAATCATCTCGGAAGCTACGGCCATGTTGCTAAGAGAGTGAAATGTTACCATTAATCATATGAGCTGTTAGTCAAACACGATTGCAGATTGGATGGCCAAGAAGAGTTTGGACTTTAGAATCCTTGCCTGGATTTTATCTGGTGTTGCCTGCAGCTTGCATGGATTGAAGAGAGAGAGAGAGAGAGAGGGCCGAAAGAAAGAGGGTGGGGAGGAGGGGGAGAGTTTTTTTTTTAAAATAATCATTTAAAAATAATAGGTGGGGCTCGCCAAACAAAAAGTAATGGCAGTTAGCCAAAGTTAACATACATTTTTGCCCAATTTTCATAGGTTAACAGATATTTTTGCACCCAAGTAAAGTTTATGATGTAAGGTGTGTTTTTTAAAAAACACTACTACAAAAAATTAGTATAATGGCGCTTATTTTATAAAATACTTTGGCGTTTAAGAAACGTCAAAGCTTTTGACGCCATTAAAAATCCCTATGGCGCTTTTCAATTTACAGAAACACCATACGTTACTTTATGAAATTAAATAAATATATTAATTATAAACAGCGTTTCGGGGGGAAGTGCCAAAGGAGGGGTACCCCTCCTTTGGCGGTTTTTGGCATAAACGCCAAAGGAGGGGTATACCCCTCCTTTGGCGTTTTTTGTACAAAACGCCAAAGGAGGGTACCCCTCCTTTGGCATTTTACCCTTAAACGTTAAAGTAGGTTTAATTTTTTTTAATAATTTTTTAAAATATTTTTTTCCTGTGCAGTGTGTAATACCTGATGACCATATATATATAGTAAGCAAATGACCATAACGATGATGTTCAATACAAAACAAAATATTACAATACAAAACGATGATGATCATTTGTTCAAATAACTACAATGAATAAACAACTACATGCCTAAATTAACTAATTCCTTGACCAAATGGTGCCGAATGATAATGTAACAACTACAAAATATATTGATTGTATTAACAATGATTATATAGTGTACAACTAAATAGGAATAGGCAAGAAAGAAGCTACATGCCTAAATTAACTAATTCCTTAACCATATATTCACACCATTCTTCAATGATTTCATCCATTTGATGGTCAGACAGCTCAGCACAACGTGCATCTTCATAATACTACATAAACAATCATGTATACAAAGAATGAAAATCACTAAATTTAGACACTTTGTCAATTAAAATTAAAACACAATATCAATTGCAACTAAAGGGAACTTACTTTCACAGGAATTACAAGGTGGCGATGAGTAACTACATCTTTCATAAATTTCATAACATAATAACCACAATCATTATCATTCGGCTGGAATGGACACTGCAACAATACAATGAAATAGTCATGTCAATTTTTGAATAAATTTTTTTTTACTAACAAGAATGGAGTAAATTCATATATAAGTACCATAATCTTCCTCCACGCATAGCTATTGGCATGGTCATTGCGTATAGAGTAGGCCAATCCAGCTTTTCCTCTATATGCGGTTAATGCACTAATAAAACAAAGAAGTTCCTGATTAATGTTAGTTATTCAATAATCACACACGAAAAGATTTACACATACACCCATACACTTACTTATTGAAGATAATCAGCATATCAGGGCGATTATCTGGATAAGCAGTTTCTATAGGATCTAGATAGTAAATGCGAGGATTTTCTGGTGCTGTTGGATGGACAACAATTAATATCCAATGTTCCCTAAAAACACATTTTGAAAATTTTATTTGGACAATCATTTAATGGTAAAAGTGAAAAAATAAAAAACATACATTCAAATATTGTCACAAATCACTTACCCTACATTGTATGGCACAAGGAAGAGCTTGTTAGGGGTTGCTCTAAGCATAAAACAGTCTCTAAGTTGGTTAGACTGTGCTTCCAAATCTCTCCCCCTATGCGGGCCAAAGAGGTGTGGGCTAACAAAGATGAATCTCTGCATCCTATCCGTGCCTACTATCTCATTGTGGTATAAATGCCTTTATATCAAACAAACAATGTCATTTCCACCAAAAAAAAATTGAATGATGAATAATAATAACAATGATAGACGAATACCTGATCCATAAGTTGATAGCTGTTCCACCTATCCTTCCACGAGTAATCACATCATTTAGCATAGCACCATCGACATGATCAATTACACCGTCTGCATTATAGATGTCCGGATGAAATTGTATTTCCTGACCTCGTTGGAGGATCAATGGTTGTACCATTGATGCTAACTGTTGGTGATACGAGACCATTGGTTTGTTGTTTCGTTTGCTAGCAGAAGGTTGGGACTTCTGTTGGGTTGCTGAACCATGTGAGTTCTTCCTATGGCCTTCAATTCTTTTTCCTTTATGACTAGTAGCAACCTACAAAAATCATTAAAATTTAATCATGTAGTTTTTTAGATAGAAGTGCATATAGAATAAGTAGAAGGAATTGTAAATTAAATCACCTTTTGATATGGCTCAATCAGACCTATTGGCCATGCAACATAACCACCAACAACATCTTTTACCATTGTCTGTTCATCTAGAGAAGGGATTGGTAGGAGGGCATCTGCATCTGTGCATACGTCAACCTTGACTCTAAGTGTGTTCTCAGGCAATGGTGAACCATGAAGGATATCAATGTCGGTGTTGTAGACAATTCCTACAGCAACTGCATGCTTGAAAGATTCATCGACATGCAGCTTGCACGCCGATTCGCCCTATGAAAGACGGAGTCAATATTAAGGTAAACTAATTTAAAATATAACAAAAAGTTAACTAGAGAAGAAATTGATTACGAAAGGAATTGGGACTTTAGGCGTGTAGGGGCAACTATCATTCTTCACACTTGTGCTGTCACACATTGGGCTTGGTGCTGGCTGAGAAAGCAGTAAAGTATCAATTTGAGCCTTCAATAATGCATTTTGCTCTTGCATCAATCGCATATGATCGCTAAATTGTTCTATTTGGCGTTGGTGGACACTCATCTGCTCATCTACTTGATGCTTGTAGACACTCATCTGCTGTTCCAGTTGCTGATTGTAGTCACTCATCTGCTGTTCCAGTTGCTGCTTGTAGTCACCAATCTGCTCCTGTAGTTGCATAAAGTCATTTTTGTTTGGTCGCTTTTGGCGTCCGAAGTATGATGTTTGGGTGACTGCAAAACCAGTACCACGAAGACGACCATGATACTCAGGAGCTCCAAGAGCTCTGCTGAGCAAATCGTCACGACCAACATAATTCATCAACTCTGGTTGGTCCTGCGTCATTTTTTGCTACCACAACAACAATTGCAATAATATTAGTTATTATAAAATAGAATCATTTAATCAAAGCAAAATATTTATGAATAATCCACCACTTACACAATATTTTGCAACTTCTCTGGCTTGTTGGCTGGGAATTTCTCCTTTTTTATTAGTGACGCCGGCTAGCCACAAATTATGACGTGGCACGTGTGTGACATCAGAATGTGATTGTTTGACCTTTATAACAAAGTTAGTTGTAGTTAAAAATTAGTCATCAAAATTATTTATGCATATGAAATGATTATAAGTTCTTACCAATTGTTTCTCCAACTTTGCATATGATAGTGGTCCTTTTAAGTACCGGTATGCCATGTTGCTTGTGCTTTCATGATTTCTATCACTTCGTTCCTTTTTAAATACAAATAATTTCAATAAATATTAATTTCAATTACATTGCAAGTAGTCTGTAAGGGCTAATATTGTATTACCAGAAACTCCGCGGTAGTATGTGTACTCAAAAACTCATCCCACACCTCTTGTGTAATTATTCCATCGTACAACTGTGGTGGCGTATGAATGATATTGCCATCTGTGTCCCGCGAGTAGAATTTGATAAGATTGGAACAAAAACATCTCAAAAGTTTGCCACATTTTGCGAGCACGAATTTGTCTTTGTCGTCATCGATAATGAAGATAGACTGTAACAAAAAAACCATACATGCTTTGTTAGATTGTAATTCATGCAACAAAACAACCAGAATAATAAAGTAAATAATGTTTACCTTAACTGAACTCAGAAGCATATTAGAATAGTCCTTCTTTGCCCGTCTCCAATCTGAAATTGTAATGGGGACTCTTTCTTTGACAATAGTCCCAATATAATTAACAAAGTTGCTAGCATTTTCACCAACTGGGTTTCCCTTGTCATTCCACTCAAGCTCTAACATAATGCCCTTGCTCCTTAGTTTGATCAGTTTATGCATCACAGTCCTATCTCAGACTACAGCGGCTTCAAAGGCTGCTTGCTCAATTTGAGGATCAACTGCATCTTCATTGTCGGCTTCAAAGTCTGCTTGATCATTGTGTGGATCCATTTTCCTACAAGTTAAATAAACAAGACAAAAATATCAGTGCATATTGACAATCATATATAGTAATAAAAGTAAGTTAAGTTGGAATATATGAATACATGTAATAAAACATACATACTGAAAAATCAAGACACTCATTATCATCTTTTTCTCTTTCTTGTTCGATTTAAAAACCATGTCCCCTCATTATGATCATGTCTCATATATAAATGTTCGTCTTCATCTTCTTCTTCATTTCTATCAATATATCTTGACCACAACATCTCAAAGGAAAGAGTATCCTCAGGAATATTCAAATATTCATTACTTGTAGTACCAACTTGTTCTTGATGATTCTTGTTTGATGGAACTACAATGGACCAATTCTTCTTAGCAGGATCGGGAACGAAAAACACTTGTTCTGCTTGTGATGCTAAAATGAAAGGATCATCTTTATACCAAACTTTAGAAAGGTCTACTTGAACAAACCCTAACTTATCTGTCCGCAATCCACTATTGTTGTTAACCCACTTACACCTGAAGACAGGGACCCTCAACACAGTATAATCTAACTCCCATATTTGTTCAATTACACCAAAGTATGACATTGGTGCGTAGATAGGGTGCATGTCTTTGATACTGGATCTATGCCAAGAATCAGCAACAAGTGTTACCCCATTATTTTGCATCGTGCTCCTTGTATCATGTTCTTGTGTGTAGAAGGTGTAACCGTTGATTGCATAACCATTATAAGATAACACACTTAAGCTCGGTCCATTCGATAGCCATCTCAAGTTTTCAAAAATTAGATCAGGATTCCTCTCCACCTCATCTTTAATGCACCTTTTTAACCAACTTGAAAAATGTTTGTTGTGTTCCTTTGTTATAAAATTTTCATTCCTGTCACCATGTGCCAATCGAAGTGCGGCCTTGTGTTCGTCAACAAATGGTTCAACCTCATCAGTGTTATGAAGCACATACAAGTGAGCTTGTTCCCATTCAGTCACCGATATCCTTATTACATCCTTCCCACTTGTTCCTTTCCCTGATCTTCGCCCATCATGACGAGACTTGGGGATACCTACGGGGTCAACATTTGACAGGAAGTCAACACAGAAGTCACTTGCTTCTTCAACCATATACCGCTCAGCTATACAACCCTCTGGTCGATATCTATTTTTCACATACCCCTTTAAAATTTTCATAAATCGCTCATTCGGGTACATCCATCTCAAGTACACTGGACCGCACAATTGAACCTCTTTCACCAAGTGTACGGTTAGATGGACCATAATGTCAAAAAATGAAGGTGGAAAATACATTTCAAGTTCACACAGAGTACAAACAATCAGCCTTTGCAAATCTAGTAACTTTGTTGAATCAACCACTTTACTGCAAATCAACTTGAAGAACATGCAAAGTTTAGTAATGGTATTCCTTACTTTTTTGGGTAAGATTGACCGTATACCAATCGGTATGAAATTTTGCATTAGCACATGACAATCATGAGATTTAAGGTTCTTTAGCTTCAACTCTTTCACTGATACAAGGTTCTTTATATTTGAAAAATACCCCTCTGGAACTTTAATTCCTTCCAGAAATTCACAAAATAATTTTTTCTCTTTCCTCGATAGAGTGTAAACCGCTGGAGGTAGATAAGTACGGTGCCCTTGCTCAACTAGTGCCAACTCTTCTCTTATTCCCAAATTAACTAAATCCAACCTCGCATTTACACTGTCCTTGCTTTTTCCTCGTATACTGAGCAATGTGCCAATGAGACTATCACATATATTTTTTTCTATGTGCATCACATCAAGAAAATGTCTCACATACAAGGACTTCCAATATGGAAGTTCAAAGAAAATAGAATTCTTTTTCCAACCGGTTGTCCCGAATTGTTTTGCAAAAGGCTTGCCAAAATCATTATCCATGTGCTTAACCTTCTCAAAAACCTGAGCACCGGTCAACATCTTCGGTGGGCTACCTTCTTCTGACTTACCATTGAAAGCCTTTTTCCACTTCCTCCAATGATGTGTTGATGGTAAGAATCTTCGATGTCCCATGTATACATTTTTCTTACAATGATCTAGTCGCATTGAATGAGTGTCATCTTCACATATAGGGCACGCACAATATCCTTTGACGCTATATCCGGACAAATTACCATAAGCAGGGAAATCATTAATTGTGCCAAACAACATGGCTTTCAAATTGAAACTTTCTTCCCTGTACCCATCATACACATGATGCCTTCTTCCCAAAGTAGCTTCAAGTCATCAATTAAAGGAGCCAAGTATACATCTATATCATTTCCAGGTTGCCTTGGCCTAGAAATTAACATAGACAACATCATATACT
Source organism: Inga laurina (assembly GCA_963855925.1). Taxonomy (NCBI): domain Eukaryota; kingdom Viridiplantae; phylum Streptophyta; class Magnoliopsida; order Fabales; family Fabaceae; genus Inga; species Inga laurina. Next base: position 31,158,631 of record OY979704.1, read on the forward strand.
TGCGTTTCATGATCAAGTGTGGAGGAAGGTTATAAATCATCAATATCACTGGCCATGTACTGTGTGTACTACTCTGAACCCCGTGGGGATTAATTCCATCAGTTAAAAGTGCAAGGCGTAGGTTTCTTTCTTCATTCGCGAAGTCAGGATGGTCATGATCAATTTTTTTCCATTGAGGGGCATCCACAGGGTGCCTAAGGTTCGTGTCTTCAATCCTTTCATCTGCATGCCACATCAACAACTTAGCAATCTCCTCATTACTGTATAATCGCTTGAATCTTGGAATAATTGGAAAATACCATACGACCTTCGAGGGACTCTTTCCTTTCTTTTTCCCATATCGAGATGCATTACATTTAGGGCACTTCTCTAACGTTGCATATTGATTTCGAAATAATATGCAATCGTTAGGGCATGCATGAATCTTCTCATAACCCATGCCAGTTGTAGAGCAAAGTATTTGCTTTGCCTCATATGTCTTGGTAGGAAGTACATTTTCTTCTGGGAGCATATCTTGCACAAGTTCAAGTAGTGCGGTGAAACCAGAATCACTCAATCCATAGCGTACTTTAAAGTTGTACAATTTTAACACTGCTAACAATCTTGTGTATTTAGTACTACCAGCATATAATGGCTTCTCTGCATCACCTTTCAACTTCTCATATTCTTGAGGACGGTTATGAAGCACCCCTTCCACTGCATTTAGCATTTCTTGAAGACCATCATCTTCATCACACATGCTTGAGTCAAACTCATTTGAAGCATCGATCATGGTATGTATTTGACCACGATCTGTATCATCCATCTCACCGTGCCTTGTCCATCGTGTATATGATTGATCAATTCCATGACACACTAAATGATCTAGCAAATCAAGTGGACTAATCCGCTTTCCATAACAACAAGATAAGCAAGGACATAGGATTTTGTTAGGATCATTTGCATGCTCGCTTGCAAATCTAATAAACTCTTTCACCCCATCAATATATTCTCTTGAGCACCGATTAGATGACATCCATTTTCGATCCATCTATACCTTAAACATATATATTTTTATAAGTGGTCAGTTGCTTGCCTCTTAAAGTTCTCTTTATTTGTTATTTATTTTTTTAAAAAAGTAAATTCAGCAGCATAACATTCCAAAATTTAAAGTTTTACAAAATATTAAACCCTCTTCTTAAATCACAAATAATCAACCAATTAATCCCACAACATCTAAATAATGTTCACAACTCACCACCAAATAAATCATATTGGCCAACACTACTACATGTTGTAATTAAAATAATTGGGTCCATAACAAGCCAACAAAAATACAACCCTGCGTTTATTAAATTAATTGATTCCAAAATAATCATTGATTACACTACCAACGACATTTATAACACTTCTACCCAATTTGACCATTTCAACAGTGCCATTCCCAATTCTCTCACTATTGACAACATGTACTTCTATAGAAAAGTATAAGCAAATATATAATAGCCATACATATTTTAATTAAAGAAAATGTGAATAAAATGTTAAAAAAAACAACACTTACAGGGGCTTCTGTAGGAAGCTTTGTACTACAACCAGCCAAAAAGAAAAAGAACACGAGGGAGGAAGCTTTACTCTGCAACCAGCCAAAAAGAAAAAGCACACGTGTGGGAAGCTTTGTACCGCAACGAAGCTCTATGCTGTAATGAAAGTGGCGAACAAATGTTTACAAATATTTGCACGAGGAGGAGACAAAAAAAATAGCAAGTGGGGACCAAAGAAGCTTCGCTAGGTCAAACAGAGGAAAGGGGGTGGGGACAAATAGAAAAGAAAAGCAGGAAAGTGATAGTGGCGGCAACAATGGCGGGTGTTAAAAATTTTTAACATTTATATTACCTTTTATGGCGTTTATATAAAAAGTGCCAAAAAAGGTGTGAGTATCTATGGCACTTCTTATATAAGCGCCATTAATGTTATAAAACAAAACTAAAACCTTTGGCGCTTCCTTACAAAGCGCCAAACATTCCTTTAAAAAATATTAAAAAAAAACTAAATTAAAGCTGACTAAATTTTTTTCCTATTATAATTTTTTTAACAACATGTCCTAGGCGTTTTGTACATGTGCATTTATAAGGAGCCCTGCTGCCGCATATGGCTTCCTGTTGGTCACTTCAAATAATAGGAATATAGTTCATATCACTAACATGGATCAAAGTGGGAATCAGAGGGAACTAATTAATGGTGGGGCTGTGTACAGGGAATCAAAGCAAGCAGCTTTGAATACTTCAGAAATGCCAATTGCCAATCATCATAATATAGTTGTAATTAAAAAAAAAAACCATTGCGTGATCCACCAAGTATAAAGGCATATTGTAAAAGAAGTCATGATTCTCATCAAGTAAATGGCCAACCTGTGATTCTTTCCCAACAGCGAGCTCTGAAGATGGCTTTCAACGATCGAGGGAGCTGAGGACGTGAGGGCAAGGAGGAGATTAAGAGCGTGAGCTTCTTCAATGCGCAGATGCAAATATGACTACTTCTTCAATGCGCAAATACAAAAAGTGATTTATATGTCCAACCTGATATATCTTCAAGGAGCTGTCGGCCAAAGAAAAAAACAAATGAGTTGCCTTGTCAATGGAAGCTTTCACGTGATCATCTTCTCCATTCTTTTTTGACTTACAGCTTTTTCAGTAAATGCCAAAGCTAGCTAGCTTTCACATGATTCAATTATTGATCTTCTCCCTTCAATTCGGTGAATGCCAAAGTCTGAACCAATTCCTTCAATTCATTTTTTAATAATTGAGGAAGCTTTGGCGTTTTATTAAAAAATGCCAAAGCTTCCCCTACATTTTTTTTATAATACATGCTTTGGCGTTTTGTATAAAAACGCCAAAGCTTCCCTATTTTTTTTTTTTTTTTTTTACAAAGCTTCTCCTTCGTGTAGTAATGGCTTCCCCTATTTTTTTTTTTTTGTAATACAAGCTTTGGCGTTTTGATTAAAAACGCCAAAGCTTCCCCAATTTTTTTTTGGTAATACAAGCTTTGGCGTTTTGATTAAAAACGCCAAAGCTTCTCCAATTTTTTTTTTTTTACAAAGCTTCTCCATCGTGTATTAAGTTATTGTAATGGCTTCCCCTACTTTTTTTTAATAGAAGCTTTGGCGTTTTATTAAAAAACGCCAAAGCTTCCCCTTATTTTTTTTTCAAAACAAAGCTTCCCATCCATATATCTTGATCCAAAAACAATCTGCAATGATCATATGATTCATATTCTTCGTTTTTTATTTATTATATATGTGGAAGCTTTGGCGTTTAATTATAAAACGCCAAAGCTTCCCAGATCTTCATTTTTTTTAAATATATATGTGGAGGCTTAATATAGGAAGCTTTGGCGTTTCCACATAAAACGCCAAAGCTTCCTATTGTTTTTTCAAAAAAAAAAAAAACTGGAGGCCTTGTTTGGCGCTTGTTCAGAGAAACGTCATACAAGGTTAACGTCAATTATGACGTTTATACTTGTAAGCGCCAAAGCTTTCAAATATTTTTGATTTTAAATAAATAAATAACTATTTTTGGCGCTTCTTTAAACAAATGCCACAGGAGCTATGCCACTAAAGCCCCTTTTTGTAGTAGTGAAAGTTTATGAGTATTTTTTCTCCTTCACCTATCATATTTTCATTGCATCTTTTTCCATTTTTTACTTTTCCTTTGGCCAATCATCTTTATATCTACTTCTCATTTGATCACGTTATATCATTTTCAAAAACTGCTGGCAACAACTTTATCTTTTCGATTCCATTTTTCTAGTTGTGACAAAACTTATTAAGACCTATATTACATTTTAGGTACCTGAACTTTTATTGAGGTTTTTGCAATTAGTTATGTCTCGGCACATTTTTGGAGTACCTGCCTCCTTAATATGATCATATTAATTATATGCTCCACTTTATATCCATATTATTTATATTTGGAACCAAATGGCCTCTCATGCTTCAGGCGTGTCTCACTTTTATTTGTACTGATTGAAGTATTTTTACTGGAATATGAGATTTAGTAATTTTCATTTAGGTCAATAGTTCCATCTAGTAGATATATTATAATATTCCATGAATGCAAAGCTTGATAAACTTCTAATTCATACTTCTATATTTGAGGATCTATACTTAATGAAAATAATGCATTCCATGCATTCTCTTTTTCAGCTATTCAATTTCTCCCCTTCATGTTAGGAAAACATTGTCAAATGAAAGTTGACTAATCATGCTGATTGAACCATATTTTTTATAGGCTTTTTCATAATTAAATTGGGATTTTTAATGCATTTATTAGGACATTATTGAATGATTAGACACTAATTTGAGTTAGGGACATTTGTATTAAATTAAGTGTAATTAGGGAAAAAATGGTCATAATTTGTTAATTATTCATGCAAATAATTTCTTGGAATTTTGATGCTGCATTGTGTCTAATCTTGCATTGTAGGTGTTTTGGAAGAGAATTTGAGAATTCAAAAAATGTCAACTAGGTCAGAATTAAGATTTTTGAGGATTGAGAAAAATTACAGAAAAGATCCCATAAGTTCCTGGAAGTTGCAAATCTATGAAGAAAAGGGGGCCAGAGAAACTTACAGGAAAGGACCTAGAAGTTTTGAAAATTACAATCTGACCTCACAAATGTCTTAAAACTTTGCACTTTAGTCCCTACACTAAACTTCTGAATTTTTCAGATTGGTCCCTTAGGTTATCTTCTGCAGCCCGATATTCAGAGACTAAAATGGGAGTTGCGCCGGGGACAGGGATGGACGGGCTTGACCATTGAAGTCGATGAGGAGGAGAGGGAGAGAATCGAAGGGAAGGAGACAGAGCACTACCACCATCGACGACATCCCACCATCTCCAACATCTTTTTCCTTCCCTCCGACGAAGAGACACAGCCCCGAAAGTTGCAAAGAGGTGGCAATGTGGACATTTTTCGGAAAGAGAGAGGTCAAGAGCTCAGAGACCACCGTCAGACTTTCCCTCCCTCTCTCTACTTTTGTCCTCTTGATTATCACTGAAGAGAGAGCTTGAGTTTTAGTTGGATGAGGCGCTCGATAGTTTTAGAGATTGAAAGCGTCGGAGACAGAGTTGAACCTTTATCCTTCATCATTCTTGTCATCTATGATTTTTTTCTCTCACTCCTATTGTCCATCCTCCTTCCTTTGATCTTTTCGGCAAGGTTTTGCAACTCTGGCGAGATCTTTAGATTTCCGACAACTTTCTCTAGATTCTGGCGAGTCTCTATATTTTCTGGCGAGCTTGTTTCAATGGTTGGTTCAATTTTATAGCTTGTGTTAGATGTTCTCATGGCTATGAGTAGCTAAATCTCTTGATTCTTGGTGGTGGAGAAAGTGACTAGAGCTTTAATGTGCTAAAAATGGGAGTTTATTTGATTGCCATTAGCTTATTATATGTATTAATTGTGATATGTTTGGTTTGATTCTGTAGCTGGTAATGTTGACTTGGATGAGTGTTTATTTGTCCTTGTTGGTAAACATTTATGTTGAATATTGATTTGATGCACTTGGACTATGTATTGAATTTATTTCCTTATGTTTTAATGAGATTATGCATTGTATGTGATTACTAAGGTGTGTAGTTGATTTATTTCATATTGAGTGTCGTAATTGTGCTCTCACTTATGAGGAAGCAAGTGCATTAAAATAATTTTCAAACACATACCAAGTGGTTTTTAATAATTGATCTAAGATATGACTATGAATGCAATTGTAAGATTAGTTATTAATTAGGTAGATTCGACCCAATAAGATTGATTAAGGTTTTCAATTTGACTTGATGATAAATCAACCCCCAAATCATTTTAAGAAGTTAGGAAAGCCATTAACTTTGCTATCAAGACTCATTTCATCATATTCATTCCATTTTTATAGAAAAGACCAAAAACAATAGTTTAGCATTATATTAAATTGCATTACTCATTTAGTTATTGATTTGAAGAACCAAAACCAATTTTCCCTTGCTTCATTGCATTTGCATGGCATTTAGATTACTTAGGAATCAATAAAAGACTCTTCAAGAAGAGAGAACGATATTAGGTTTGTCTATGTGCAATCCTTATTTAATTTTTGATTGTGGACCCTAAGGCTCACGATAGAAGGCCTTAATCTAATGACGTCATTGCCGGGGAGCTAAGTAATTGGCTCCCTAAGTAATGTAATTGTCAAATTCACTTTTGCAAGGGGTTTCTCGTGTGAACCTTGTTAGTTTGTATTTTTGGTTTTTCATTATTGCATATAGTTTAGGATTTTTCCATTTAGGTAGCTTGCATAGCATTCACTGCATTCTTGCATTGTCTTGACTTGGTAGCTTCTATGTGGTCTTGTTGCATTAAATTTGATATGATTTTTAAATCATTTGTTTGAATTCACCATGTCTCCAAGTTAATTCACAGCATACTTACATCTTTGGTACTTTTGAAAATTATTTTTCCTTTCTACTTGCATTTGTTTATTCGTTGATTCTTTTTCTTTGCTTTTATAGTTTATAGTTAGAATCTTAAGATTCATTGGGAATTTATTGTATTGAATTCTTGTGCCTTGGTTTAACGGTTGTCAAGATTTACCTCTTAATTCTCATTGTTCCATAGGCAATTACACAGGGAGCGATGATAATGTCTTTTAACGATCTTAATTGGTGCAACAATAACTAGACCTTATCTTAGCTCGAATGGGGAATCCAAAAAGTGGTTTAGATTGTCAAGAAAATTCACCCTTTCAATCTCACTCTTTTGTAGGAGATTTGATTAGAAGGAAAGATACTATCTTTCAATCCGTTGATTCCATTCAACAACATTGCGGCTTCTTCAAGCCAATTTGGAAAGTCAAGATAAAAGTCCAATTGATCAAGAATGTCATGGTCTATTCAACTACCAACACCATGAAACTTACCAACAACCTTTATTCCAACCTAATCACCCACTACACCTACCCTATAGATCATACTACAAGCCTTCTCTATCACTATATAACCTATATTATGAGCCTTATTCTAATCCTTCACCATATAACCGCATGTCATATGATGAGCCTCCTCCTTTATTCCATCCTATTTTCCAACCATGCCATTCATCTCATGAGTCTCTACACCTACCCTTTGAGCCACCTTATGGACCTCTTTTCCAACCATGTGCGTCAAACCAACAACCTTCCATTTGTGAAGTCATTAAAGAATATCAAAATCATATGACTCAGACTATAAATGAGGAGAGGTCACACAAGGACACCTTTGCCCATTGAATGGACTCTATAGTAAGAAGAATGGAACAACAAGAGAAATAGAATGAGAGATGGGAAAGGAAATTGAGCATCTCACTCAACAATCACAAGTATTGAGGAATAATTTCCAAGACAATCCTCCTCCCATGTTCACACTTACACAAGAAGCCGAGCGACTAAAGAAAGAAAATGAGGAGTTGGATAAAGCGATAGAGTGGCTTGCACAAAAATATTGTAAGTGTAACACTCCACAAAAGACTCATCCTCTATTGCCTATATATGTGCTAACTACTCAAGCCAAAAAAGTCAAGAAGGTCCGTTTTCAACTTTTAGAGGAGTCTTCTTCTCCTGTGGAGGAGGAACAAGGAGTCTAAGCTCAAAACTCAAATGCCGCTTCATAAGTGGAAAATTCCAATACTCCAATGCCTACTTCCACACAAGCATAATAAGTGAAGCAGGTACAAAAGAGCATTGAAGAGTCTTCCCTACCATTTGGTAAGGATCCTATCTTTATCGAAGTCAATTGTCCTATTACTTTAACTAGTGAATCAATTAATGAATTGAGTAATGATGAGGTGGATGAAGAAATTATTGCTGAATCCCCTCAAATGTTTGAAAATGTAATTGCTCAACCCATTGGTTCTAGCAATAGTGATTTGTACTTGTTGATGAGTGTGCGCTCATACTTCTTTATGTGATGCTTTAATTGTTAAAAATGCTTCTCCACCTAGTGCTAGGGATGGTTGTGATAAATTGAATGAAATATTTTCATGCTCTTGTGTGGAAGATCAAATATATGTAGACTGCTATCATGAAAAATGCCACTTGCTTGTTGAGTTTCGAAGGAAAATGATAAATCCCAATTTTAATATATTTTATCCCACCTTATTCCTATATTTTGGGGATTATTTTAGGCTAAATTGGATTTATTAGATAATATTTGGATTATTAGTCAATTATAGGAAATAATATAAATCTGAAGTGATTATGATATTATTGGGGTTAAATTGATAATATTTTGATTTTTATTTTGTGTTTGGATAATATTTTCAAATATATGATAAATCATGATTTTATTTAATTCTTGCAGAGTAAGGGAAAAAAACATATTAGAAAATCCTACGGTGCAGAATTTTTCTAAGAAGCTAAAAGAATATCCAATTGTTGAATTTTATTTGGACTTCTTAAAATTTAATGGGCTCAAGTTGGTACCCAAAAACTCTTCCCTCCTCTCTCTTAATTAACCTAGCCGTCACAGCATAGAGGAGAATACGGAGAGACACGGACTGACGCTGGAGGCTGAGACGCACGCGGACGCTGGAATTGTTGGAGGTTTTTCTCTATTCACCATCAATTCCATTCCCTTTTTTCCATTCGCACAGACGCACACCAAGAGAGCTTGATTCATTCAAGTACTATTATTTTTTCACACGGGTCCCACGTCGTTGATCAATCATCAACCAATCCATTCTCCTATTCTCATGGCTGTGACGTGTTGGAAGCTTAGAGGGAGAACTAATATCATGGCAGCTTAAGCTTATTAGGGAGGCAACTTGGGAGGATCATGGAAAAAGCTAGAGTCTAAAAGCTTACGCTTGAAGACCATAAGGGAGTGTCTTTCCTTTTATCTTTTTGATTCAAGACTTAAAATTATTTAGTTTTAAATGATTTTTGAGTTGTAATAATTGAGAACAATATAGTTTTAGATTGTAGACTTATTATTGATTTGGATTGAATTGATAGTTTAGATTTGATTTGTTCTTAAATGATTATTGGGATTTTTGTTTACAAACCCTTTGATTGTCAATTAGATTATTAACTGAGTTTTCATTATTGATTTAGTTGTCAATTTGGATTTAATCCCTTGATTGTTTAATTAAGGGATTAATTGTCGAATTGTTTAATTAGGCAATTGTGAACATAATTTCCAAAACTATCTTAAACAATTTTGATTGGTTTTTAATGGATTTAATTAACTATCACTTTTTCCATTATGAGTTTTCTAGTGAATTAGGTGTTATTGAGCTTGAGAGTTTCCCATATTTCAATTAGGTGATTAAGTTTATTAATTCCAATTTTTCATCAACCTCCCTTTGGTCTAATAAATTGAATGGCTAAGAAAGCTAAATCCATGTGAATCCTAAGTTGTCTCCTTCATCATCATAACTAAACTAAACCCTTGTTGTTTGTCTTGCTTTTGATTATTCTCTTTGCTTAGCATCTTAATTCCTTTTTCATAAAAAACCCCAAAGATTGCATTCCAATTCATTTAGGTTACTTTCATTCTCATATAGATTTTAGAGTCATTTGCATTTAGGTAGTAGAGTCTTGCATTTTAGCTTAGATCCATTCCATTGCATCTTTTGTCACTTAAAATTATCAATCCTAAAGAAAACCCATAGCTTGCTCCTTGGGAGAATGACCTAGGTTTCCACTATATTGCATTAGTAGGTTGTCTTAGTTATTAATTGATTGCTTTAGCGACAAATGCATGCATCAGAAAGCATTTAGTAAAGTGATTGATTCTACTATTAATCATGATGCACCCTCTTGAACTATTAATGATTGTAAGCATAACAATTGTGAAAATGTTAAATCTTTCATGGATGCCAATGTGGTTGATATGAATGAGAAAGACCATAGCCTAGAAAAAAGATCATTATCTTGATTCCAATGAATTGCATGATAGTTTAATCACGGAAGATTCAAATGTTATGATTGATGATTTTGCAAATGAAAATGAATCTTCGCATATAATTCTTTCTTGTGATTTGCCACCTGATATAGAAAAGGAAAATGATTCTTTTGAAAATTCAAAAGTTTTCAGTGATGACTTAATCAATTCTCTTTCTTCTTTCACTCTTTTTCCTTACGCCTTTTGTTTTTGCAATGATGATGTGGTGTAATCCAACTCTAAGTTGGATTATGCATACCTTCTACTTCGTAAACACAAGAGAATTTTCAAAATATAACTATTTGTTTAATTTGCCTTATACTGATAGGAGTACCATTGATTTCCTTGGATGTGATAGTTACTTGGAGAGTTTAGTTTCTAAAATGTCATTACCTCATTTGAAATCTCTTCATGCCTCTATTTTTAGATGTGATTGCAGGAACATTTTTGGCAAGGTCGTCAAAGGAACCAACCTCCACCGTATTTCCTTTGACCTCTTCCAATTGATCTTGAGTCACCTTCACTAAGAAAATTCAACACAGGAGAAGATGTTTCAAAAGACAAATACATGATTCTCATCGGGGATGAAAACTTCTCCTTCAAGTCACTCAAGATACTCTAACAAAGGTTGTCTCTTTCCTCATTTGTTTTCTTCCTAATTTCTATAATTCTTTGTGCTTAATTGTTATATGAGGAAGATAAGTGTGAGGGAGGGACACAATCCAGTAGAAAAAGAAAAGTAGAAGTAGTGTAGCTAAGTAAGTACAATAAGAACTTCCTATGTATGCTTTGCATTTTTTGTCTATACCTTACTAGATTCGCATTGTGTCTTGAATTTCAACTTGCTTAGTATCCTATTTATAGTGGTTTTTCCTTATTGGGGAAAATGTGTTGATTAAGTGTGGGGGAGGGAAATGCATTTTTGAATCCCATTAAATGATTGTTTTTTAAAGAAAAAAAAGCCTTAAACTAGAATTTGTTTTAACAAAAAAAATTCAGGAATGACTTGCTTTGATGCATGCCCTAAGTGGTAAAGGGTCACATTTACCACTTTGGAAATGTGATTTGAGGGTATCCTTTGAACTTTCATGATATCTAGTTTTTTGCCAACCTTTTAAAACCATGTTTTACTTTTCAAGTGAATGGAAAGAGAAATAAACTCACACTTTGGATATTTGATTACTCCTTATTTTGAGAAAACGAAAGTTTCTACATCATTAGTGCATTTAAGAGTTTATCATTATTGTAATTGATTGCAATGTTTTGATTTTTGTAAGGTTAGCATTAGGAATACTTAAGTAGATGTTTTGTGGTTAGCTTCCTATGCAATTGATTGTATTAGAGTGGGCATTGGAGAAAATCCTTGTTGGAAGGTTATTTGAGCCTTAAATTCTCTTCATGTGTGCATATTCATTTAGTTCTTCATCTTCTAAAATTTGTTTCAACCCTTTTGCGAAATGACATTTGCATTAGTATGATGAAAATGAAAAAAGCATTCAATTTTGAACCCTTTCACCTAAACAAAAACCTATATTCATCACCTTTTGTTACCCCCTTTTGAGTCATTCCTATGTTGCATGCATGTCATTTACTCATATTGTTCATAGTATTCGAAAATCAAAAGTAATTTGCCAATAGAAAGTTGAACAATGTACATATTAAACTGTCATGTATATAGAAAAGAGAAAGGAAGTAAGTCAACAAGAAAAAAAAGAAAAAAAAAGGAGTGTGTGTAATTTGAAAGAAAAAAGAAGAAGAAAGGAATAGAAAAAAAAATAAAAGTATATATTTTGTAGATAAAAAAAAGAAATATAAAGAAGGCATTTGTTTATGAATTTGAAAAAGAATTAGCAAAAGTTTGTCAAGTTATTTAGTTGCTATGAACTTATTAATTAACTTTGACTTGCATATCAGCTTTTTCTATTTTTTTTTCTAATTAATTCATTCCGTTTGGCCTAAATCCAACATTACATGCCTTTTAAGTCCTTTGGATCCATTACATTGATTGCTATTAGTAGTGGAGATGTTAGAATTATTACAAACCTATGGTACGGTGTTGATTAAGTGAGTTAGACTGAAATCATCTCAATGAGGTGAGATAAGTGAAACACTAATTCCTTGAGAGTTATCTTGTGCTTCATTATAATATTTTGGATTGTATAGTAAGTTAATTTCTTTGCATCGCTTGACTATGACTAGTGTTGGCTTGAGTGATTTGATTAATTGATTCATTGCATTCTAATTATGAAATTGCTCATCTTTCAAATGTATTGATTATGGGAACTTGAAATCTTGTACTTAATTGCCTTTGTTCAGGAGTACAAAGGTCTAAGTATGGGAGAATTGATTTAATCATATTTTTTTATAGGTTTTTTCATAATTAAATTGGGATTTTTAATGCATTTTCTAAGATATTATTGTATGATTAAGCACTAATTTGCGTTAGGGACATTTGTATTGACTCACGTGTAATTAGAGACAAAATAGTCATAATTTGTTAATTATTTATACCAATGATTTCTTGGACTTTTGATGCTACCTTGTGTCTAATCTTGCAATGTAGGTGTTTTGGAAGAAAATTTGAGAATTTGAAAAATGTTAATTGGGGCAAGAATTAATATTTTGAGGACTGGAAAAAATTATAGAAAAGGCCCCAAAAGTTCCCTAAAGTTCTAAATCTATGAAGGAAAAGTGCTAGAGAAAATTACAGAAAGGACCCAAAAGTTTTGAAAATTACTGTTTGACCTCACAGATGTTTCAAAAAGTTTCCCTTTAGTCCCTCCACTAAACTTTTAAACTTTTCATATTAGACCCTTAGGTCATCTTCTACAGCCCGATATTCAAAGATTGAAATTAGAGTTGTCAGCGGACAGGGAACGACAAGCTCCACTATTGAAGTTGATGAGGAGGAGAGGGAGAGAATCGAGGGGAAGGAGATGGAGCACCACCACCGTCAACGATGTCCCACCATCTTCTTCCTTCCCTTCAGCAAAGAGACACAACCCCAAAAGTTGGAGAGAGATCGTGTCACAGATGTATTTCAGATAGAGAGGACGAGAGCTCAGAGATCACCGTCGAACCTTCCCTTCCTCTCTCTACTTTTGTCCTCTTGATTATCACCAAAGAGAGTCCGAGTTTCAGTTGGAGGAGGCGTTTGATAGTTTAATATTTCAAAATTTGACATTTCTTGTTCTATCTATAATAAGTTTCCTCCCTTCTCTCTTAAGTTGCTTTTTGGACCTCCTTCATGACTACACGACCCTTCCTCGGTGCTTTTTTCTCTTGTTCCATCTCGTCATTTGGCAGAATAGATGGATTGGCATAGGGGGTGGAGGCGCTGGCTACAGCGGAGGGGGCGAAGTGGTTAGGATCCTCAATACTTGAGCCATTTGTTGCCACCAACAACTCTTGAGGAGGAGGTGGTGGAGGAGGAGAGGGCGACGGCGGCAGCGGATGAGTTCCATGGGATCTTAACATGTGAAGGAGAGAAGGAGGAGGCCGATAAAGAAAAGCAGTAAGAATCACAAGGAATAGTTTTATTTAAATAGAGGTTTAATGGATTGTAAAGTGTTATGAGTTATGACTTATGAAGGTCTAATAGAATTACGAAGGGTTATGATGACTTATGACATTGAAGATCCGAATGTTACAAAGGGTTTTGAAAGAATTAGATGATGGTTATTTCTAAAAACCGTTATACTTTGTCTTCACTGATATAAGTGTTTAAAAGATGAATCATTTGTAAGTGTTACATGACGGTTGTTTCTTAAGAACCGTCACTTTTGTCACTAAATAAATGACGATTATTAGTTGCAACCATTACGTTTTTGTTTTCACGAATTTCACCTCACAATACATGACGGTGCGCATAATTGACCATTATGTTTAAGCGTTATAAGTCTTTGTGTGACCTCTGCCTCGACATACATGACGTTTATTACATATAACCGTTATGTATTAGGTGTTATAAATGCCAAAATCTGTAGTAATGGATTGGTGTTGATATTGGAATAACCAACATGAGTAGTAATATGTCAAGTAAAAGAACCGGATTCCAGCAGTTGCAAAGTAAAATACTTAACAAAGAGAGCTAATCAGATATGGACTGTCCAATTTTGATTTGATAGTCCAAATTTGTTTTTTAAAATTATATGTTTTTTGAAAAAAAAATATTTTAATGGCTATATAATCTAAAATAAATGTAATCTCTTATGTATTATTTTTTTCAAAAAAAAGTGAATTTTTATTTTTAAAAAAAAAATTAAATCTGAACCGTCTAAGATCAGATCTACGAACTGTTGACACTAGTGTATAAGGGACCTTTCATACTTGTTAAAAAGTCCTTTTAACACTTGTTCATCAACTGGAGCAGTAGATGTGTAGTTTGTGTAGAAAAAGTGCAACACTTGCTGCATCGATTTAAATCAGTGTAGAAAAAAATTATTCCACACCGATTGTTGATAACAGACGTAGAATAGGTTAACTAGAAAAGAATTATTTACACTTTATATACAGGTAGTCACGTACAATCGGTGTCGAAAGTCTCCCTTTCTATCCTTTTTACACCGGTTAACGTTACAACCAGTGAAAAAGTTTGTTTCTTTATAATGATTCATTTTATTTTTTCCTAACCCTTGATTATATTTGAAAACAATTAGAACTATACATACAATAGAAATTTAACCACAAATAAGCTCATTAATCCACAAGTCATAAGTGCACGATTCAACTGAAATTTACTCAACTAATAAACAATTTTGAATTAGTAACTTTTTAAATTTACAAATATAATCCTTGTTTATGACATAAGAACCATAAACAACCAATAAATGAACTCACTACGATACTATTCTAGTAGGTCATTGAGTTGCCCAACGCATGTGGATGTCCTCAATTTCCTCTTTAGGAATTGGGTCCTTAATGTTGGACATCTGCGAATTCAAAGCAAAACAAAGCATTAACTCCAAAGCATGTCTTTCCTTCTGACTTGAGGTGCAAGTCCTCTCGTATTCTCATATCTTCTTTCCCTTAAAATGATGAGGATATTTAATAAGAACGCTTTAGTAAATAAATGTAGTAATATTCTTCCATAATTAAAGATTTTCTTAATGTATGCGTCGAAAGAATATATCAGCCAAGTATTTCGCAAATTCACCACCTTACTTAAACAATATCTCTGTTGTATAGGCTCATGCTTATGTTGACGAAGACTTGGTTGCATTACTGCATGGTTCTCTTCTATTGTTTGTTTTCTGTAATCTGACGAAATGCGGTTTGAATATTAATCATCTATTAAGTGAAAATAACCTTTGGATATTGATCTTACAAAAGTAAAACTCAACTATACTGTGTTAATCGATCGCTCCTTCAAAGAGATGTATTCATTGTTAACTTGAAAAAAAAAACGTCAACGTATAATTATGATTGCGGTGGTATAATCGGCCTATCATTGGAAGTAGGAGAACACGAGTTTGAATCCCAGAAAGTGCACTTGTTGGGATACGCAAAAATCCTTATCCTATACTTGGATGGAGAGAAAATTAGGGGAAAGAAAACTAAAAGTGAAAACTCCGACAAATAGCAATTTTTTTTTACCATTTTTGGAAGTTTTCCTTCCTAGTATCCCCTCTCCCTATTTTCCCTTCACTTTTCACTCTATTCAAACATAGTCGTTCTAAGCCTCGAAAGGGGAAATCCTTAACCAATTTGATATTAAGATAATTATGATATCAAGATATGCAATATGAATAGTCTAAATTTAGATTTTGACAAATTAAATTTAAAATGTTTCATTTTTATTTTTTAAGTCATAAATTTATTTTTTTAAATTTTAAATTTATTAAAATAACAACTATTCAAAACATAAAATTTAATTTAATTTAATTCTAGTTTTAATTAGAAAATACACATAAAGGAGGAGCACTTCATGCTGGACCATTTGTGGAGAGAAGAAACTTTCAACTTGCATATATTCCACGGCTTAACATTTGTCCAAATCTTATTTGAATAATGCAATTACTTTTTCCACATGTACTTTTCATATAGGGTACTCCCTCCAGTCCCCAATATAAAACATCTTTGGCGAATTGATTTTGATATTAAATATAAGACATAAGCTTTATATTTATCAACATTTTTCTAATTTATTTTTATTGATATTCCCTCAACAATAATAATTGAGGAGAGTGAAGAAGTGAATTAAAGAAGATGACTATGGTTGCTTTAGAAAATACATGTTATACTAACTAAGTTAACTAACTTCCTTATACTAATCAAATTAGGTAAATATGTTTTATATTAAGAATATGAGGGAGTAACTAACTATGAATATTCAAATTTCATATTTCTTGTAATCTTATGAAAATTAGTGGTAGTTGGGATGCAGCAAGTTAGTGCTTGGTCATCCAATTCTCTTGTTTCAAGAAAAACATGATTGAAATTTGGGTTAAGCTGCATTAAACACTAAAATATTTTTCTAGTAGTAGCATTTAGCATTATAAAGTAATTTTGGTGTATTCAGCATTCTAAAGTATTTTTTCAGTAGCATTAAATATCCTACGTTTAGGGTTCGCATATTGCTACTAAGAAAATATTTTAAAGACAAAATTACTTCAAAATACTTAGTGCTACTAAAAGAAATACTAACTCTGGTCTTTAAAATAATTAAAATCTCATTTGTGGTGTAAGTTACGCTATGAATGAGATTTTATATTTAATATAGGAGGTAATATTTATAACCCTTGAAATTTTCGTGGAGCATTCATTGGCAAATTCTGACGTATGTGGGAGGGTAGACTTATTGGTCAATGAGTCTTCCACTTCTGTTGTATTATTATGAAACTTCATCTTCATGCTTAATAATGACTTGTAAGAAGGGTCAAAAATAATTATAAAATGTCTAAATAAATTTCATAATTATATGTGTGGGGATGCTAGTCCAACTCTATCAGGTCACACATTGGCCAACAAGAGAGATATTAGGTGATACAAATAATCGCCAAGACTTTGACTAGTCCAAGTCTTCTTTGATAATTTTAGCCTCATCCCTTATCGGCATCTAGTGATAGATATACTCCCTCTTCTCTAAATAAAAAAAATTTATATAACTAATTTAAATATGTTAAAAGACTTAGGTAAGTTATTTAATAAAAAAAATGTTTATACATTCTAATCATTTGCATTTAGAAAATACTCTTTAGATAAACTCTCTTAATATATGCAATTAATAGAAAGAGTTTAGGAAAGAAAATTATCAAGTTGGAAATCAAATTAAAGTATGTTAAGGGTACTTTTAAGACAAAAGTGCTTTTCTATCTAGCTCTTGTACTTAAGACCAAAAGGAGTATTTTGATTAATGCACCTGTAACATCAAATATTCTTAATTAGTATGTAAAAACACATGTAAAACAAGCTTTTACAAAAATTACCTCTAATTAAGCTTCAAAATACTGGTATATAGCCTGTAGTACTTGAATTTAAATAACCAGCTCCTCTAGTCCGTAATATATAACATATTTTGAGAGTTGGTCTTGATAATAAATATAAGATATAGTTTTTATATTTATCAATCTTTTTCTAATATTTCTCTATCGATGCTCTCTTGACAATAGTGAAGGAGGAGACAGAAGGAGGGAATTAAGGAGGATGGTTAGGGTGTTTTAGAAAATATATGTACATGTCATATTAACTAACATAACTAACTTTCTTATTCTAATCAAATTAAGCAAACATATCTTATATTAAGGACCGGAGGAGGAATATGTTAAAAAGACAAAATACAAGTTACACATATCCTAGTGTGGGATTTGTATGACCAGGGATGATTTAGCGACAATAAGAATTCATCAAAGTTATGAAAAATTGGTCCTAACTGAAGGGACTTTGACCATTTAAGTATGAGGTTGTTGAGTTTAAGTTAAGTTAGTGTGAAACTACAATCCTTATAATTTGATTGAATTTTAGTTTTGGTCTTGTAGTTTCAAATAGTTGGTTTTGGTTCCTATAGTTTGATACATATTTGGCCTGGGTTTATTAACCGATCCTATACTTTTAATGAATTTTGATTTTAGCCCCTATACTTGAACTCATACCAAGTTCTTATGAAACTATATGGACCCAAATTAAACCACTATTCAATCAAGTTGTAATAACCAACAATGATATTAACTCAAAAAAAAAAAAATCATGGTAACTGGTTGTTTGCAATAAAAATAACGTTTCAAATTATACGACTTAAAAAACACGGTTTTATATATTAAAATTTACAAAGTGCAACGAATGATTGACATGGACTCTTACCAGTTCTTACTGCTTCATGTCTTGGCCAACTTAACTCAAATCCACGTACTCTTTCAAATCCTTCATGTAAAGGCAAGTTGACTTCTTCTTTTTTTGAGATATTAATAAAAATAAATAAATAAATTAATCATATTATATGTTACGTGAAATTAAATTATATATCAATTTATAAGTTACACAAATTAATTTTGAGAAAAACAATAAATATAAATACTCTAATGTAACTTATGTAGCTTCTTTAATCACTCCAAAAAATATCTACTAACTTATATTAAGGATGGAAGTTAGTAATAAATCGTGGGGACACAACATATTCATGTTCACATTATAAATACCTTAGCTAATTTCCTGATCATCTCATAATGCACAGCATCATCACAATCACAGCATACAACGATGGGTTCAATTGCGTTATTGCTTTTGAAACTGGCATTATTAGCAGCCTACACAACGCCGGTGGCGGCTGTGGAACCAGCACTGGCAGCAGATTGCGGTAGAAAGTGCGGGAACGTAGATATCCCTCCTCCCTTTGGCATGACCAAAAACTGCTCCAAAGATCCTGATTTTCAAATAATCTGCAACTCTTCCTCTAGACTCTCCATTCCATACCTAGCAATAAACAAAACCTTCCAGATTCTCAGCATCTCTGGGAATACTAGTGAGATTCATGTCTCTATGCCTGTTACTCATGCTTGCTATCATCCCAAAAGAGATTCGCTATACTATCACAACTATGGGAGATTTTGGGTACCCTCCAAGTTTAGCATATCCAATAAGAAGAACAAATTCAACGTAGTGGGCCCTGACACCTTCGGGTACCTCAGAGACCTGAAAGAAAGAAGAATTCACGGCTGCGAGACGCAGTGCGGTCACCAGCAGAGATCAGGAGCGACGAATTATAGTGGTACTGCTCCGGTGATGGCTTCTGCCAGAATGATTTTGAGCAAGCCCTTACAAATTATTCTATCTCTGTGTTTTTCGATGACCCAGATGCGTCTGAGGACCTTCGTTGCAGTTATGCATTTCTTGCGCAGAACGGATATTTCAACTTTTCCAACCACAATGACGTCAAGAAGCTAAGGGCAAGTAACAGATCTATGGTGGTTCTCGATTGGGCTTTTGATGGGAGGAGATCATGCGGTAGAGCATGCAAAGTTAATAATACTGAATGCAGAGAATCAGAAAGTGTCAATGGCTACTACTACTGTCGATGTAAACAAGGGTTCGAAGGCAACCCCTACACGATCGATGGCTGCACAGGTGATTGTACAATATTACCCCACTCTGATTATTATTATTATTTTTTTTTTTATGATTGTTTTTATAAAAGCTAGTTAAAAAATTTGTTTGGGTTAAGATGCATCAAGGGTTTTAAAGTATTTTGTGGTGCACCAACTTCCTCAGATACTTTTTCTAATGTACCTAGCATCTTAAAGTATTTTTTCATGTGTGGTACTATATATACTAATTTTTTTGGTGCATCTAACATTTTAAAATATTTTTTCAGGTGTATCTAGTACCCAAAATTTTTAAAATTTTTAAAATTTTTAAATGCAAAATTGCACAAAAAAGTACTTTAGGATGACAAACGTATATGAAAATTACTTCAGGATGCTGGGTGCATTATAAAATATTTTAGGGCATTGGATGCATCTGAAAAAATACTTCAAGGTAATGGTTGTACCTTAACCTAAATTTTTTTAATCATAAATATAAAACGCCAAGCTTCGTTATTTATCTCATTTAATATTATCATCCCAAATAATTTTCATTAATTTCAGAGTTTTTCTTCCTTTATTTGTCTCCAAAGCCCCTAAAACTGGCGACACCCGTTTAAATTGAGGGCGTAACTTGAAAAAAAAAACATTTGATTGTAAATAGACTTTTAGGCCTTGTACTTTAATTTTAAATCTAAGCCCATCAAGAGCCAACCCTGTAGAGTTGAGGGCTGGCCGATTAGAAACCCATAATATTATTTTTTCCATTCAAGGAATATTTTAACCATTTTGAAGGTTATATTTGTTGAGTTTTTCTTTACCTAGTACTTATTTAAAATCATTTTATTCCTTTACAAATTGCATCATCAAACAAGATGCAAAAATATCAATATGTATGTTTGATTTGAATTAATTTGAGTTATTTAAACTTAGTTTGACATATTTTTACTTATATTTATTATTTGAATGAGATATTCTATGAGATCTTTTATTTTATTTTTCTATATTTGAAAATAAGTAAAAAGTATCAAAAATTTTAAAATGGCCTAAAGGTCATAGGCTAGGCCCAAAGTCCCAAACCCATGAGTTCGAGAGCCAGACTTCAACTTTAAGGGTGTTTTAGGGTAAAACAAACTTTTTAGGCCCGACCCTTCTAGGCTTGAGTATGTCCAAGCTTGTTTTCCCATATCTATTTGTCTCCCATATTTGTTTTGACCTTCAATTTGTCTCCCATATTAATAAACAACTTAATTTGTTTTTTTAACATAAGTCTTACATTTAGGATAGGAAGAAATAATCAATTAGGAGATGTGCCCTGGACTATTGGATATAATTTCATGAATTTAGAAAGTAATTGGAGTTAATAGCTTAATATAGTTAAGTAGTAGCACAAAATATGCATTTTACACTAAGAATTTTACCCCGGTTAAGGGTTTATATTTAGATTAGCATTTGTTAAAGTGACTTTTATTCTATTTTACAAATTGAAGAGGTAAAAATCAATTAGTATAATGTTATTTATATTTAGATATACTTTTAGTTTAACTGAAACTTGATTTGATAATACATTGAAAAGTTGGCTTAAAAAGTTCTAAAAATCTGCAGGAAAACAAAATTCGCAAGACAAAAGCTCCAAAATTTGGCTTGCAAACCAACTACCTTTTTGGGGAAAAAAAAAATCTTTTGCTTCCCATGTTAATCCAAAGATAATTTGTGGCCCCAACTTATTTTTAAGTGTCCAAAAGCAAACTTTAATATCTCAAATGAGCACAAAGCCTGCTGAAGCTGTACAAGTGGCAATGACATCATTACTATAAAAAGCACTTTTAATGCATGTTTTTATGCCTTTTCTATGTCTCATTTCATGAGGATGTCTATGTGAGCAACGTAGTAAAATCTAGAAACAATGCTCGTTAAAAAAGGGATGCCATAAAAGACTTACGACATCCCTTTTTTAAAACAAACGCCGTAAGTTTTTTCCAAAAGGGATGTTGTAAGTTGGTTCACAATGTTTTTAAAGCATGAATAGTGACGGTGAACAGAGCATACTTTTAGTCAAACTTCTAAATTGAAAAATCCATTCTCTTCATCTCCACATGCACCGTACTAGATTTGATTGTGAAAAAGGAAAGAAAATTATATATAATAATAATAATAATAATAATAATAAACAGCAGGAGTGTTAGATCCAAATGCAAAGAGAAATGTAAATAAAGGCTGGCAAGTTAGATATGAGAAGTGATGAAGGAAGAGAATAGGATTTGATATTTGCCTTCCTCGGGAGAGACCGGCGCTAGGACACGCCAGGAAGAACTCAGGTAGTGACTTTTCTCTCATATCTTGTATGATGTCTTGGCATGCATAACTTATCGGTGAAATTGTGAAATGTGTGCCATGGTCCATTACGGCGCGAGCAGGTCAGCGTGAGCCGTATAGGGAGTGACAGTGGTCATCTCTAGGTCGGCCGTTGGACTGCCGTCGTAATCGACATGGATCTTTCTGAATCCGACCCGTGGGGCGGCATTTGTGAAACCAGCCGTGGGCTGTGTGTGTGTATCTTGCCTATGTGGCTTGCGATTATGATATGCTTTATATGGATCCCAGCTGTGGTGAATTATACTGTGTTGATTGTGGTGATGCAATACAACGTGAGCAATTCAGCGTGAGCAATCGTCAGGGATGATATGTGTCATACTAACCATTGCCGTTGTAACTGCCGTTGTAGTTGCCTGTTGTTGATAATGATTTGCTTACATGCATTATTGTTGTACATTATATGATTGACTTGTTACTACGGGGATTCTTTAGAATCTCACTCTCCCAAAATTAAACATTTTAGACAGGGCTGAAGGATCAAAAGGCAAGCGGGCGACGAAGAGTGGTTAGAGCTCCTGTTTATGAGTATATTTTGGAGTTAATGGTTATCATTGTAAATTTTGGACTTGTATATGGTAGATTTTGTGTAATCCCCAAGAAAAAGGGTATGAATTGTAGGCTTTGTGCCTTGTGTAAATCCCTTTTATTTATGAATGGAACCTGAGTGAGTCGGGAACTTATTTGCACTTTGATATTTGTAAATGGAATTCACCTGTTCAGGCCATTATTGTTTTGTGTTGTGAATATGAGACCATTGTGAATAAGTTTGAAAAAGTTTTTGCAAATCCGATTTTTGGGCAAAATATTTCTTTGATAAGTCCCAACTTGAATTATGGTCTCTAATTACAACTTAATTATGAGTTTAAGAACTTAATCTCGGCCTAAGGTGGGAAGGGGGTTACACAGGGGCTTTCCCCTTATCCTCTCTTGAAGCCATATCAACTGTAAAAATCCAAAAAAAAATATTTTAGTCACATTATTATGCAAAAATCTAATAAAAATACAAATACAAATAAAATACGTGTTATATATGTACCTCAAGTGCAAATATTGAGAAATACTGTAGCAAAAACTCTTTCACAGACGTCTGAATGCTCAAATCTAAAAAAGAATTCACTCAGAGAAACTCTAGGAAACAAAATGAGCAAACGAAAGAAGGGGGAGGCGGCCTCCTTAAATAGGCCAGCAATTTGTAGCGGTTATTCCAATAACCGCTACGTTAACCGCTACAAATCACCTAAGGCGCCTTAAATTTGTAGCGGTTTTACAATAACCGCTACAAATTACAAGAACCTTTGAAATTCTGTAGCGGTTATGGCCCAGAACCGCTACAAAATTGGAGACTCCTAAAAATCTGTAGCGGTTATATCCCTATAACCGCTACAAATACCTGACGTTTGCCATTTTGTAGCGGTTGTGTTGCTATAACTGCTACAAATGACCGCTACTTTGTTGGCGGGTCTTGTCGCACCAAATGGTGGGAATATTGTAGCGGTTTTTATTTATTAACCGCTACAACTGAACTGCTACAAGTTTTGGCGGGAATTTTGCGCCATATTTGTAGCGGTTTGTTCTACCTAACCGTTACAAAAAACGCTGCTAATCTGTCATGCCACTTGGCGTGTAGCTTGCCGCTACAAATTTGTAGCAGTTTAGCTTAAAACCGCTACAAATACTATAATTTGTAGCGGTTTCATATAACCGCTACAATACCACCACTACAGATTACCATTTTTTTGTAGTGATCTATGCGGGAGCAGAGATGAAACAAGATCAGTATGACTTTGATAAGATATAGAGATACGAATCAAAGTCTTAGGCACTTGTAAGAGTACAAGGTGATGGACCAACCCACTATGAGAAAGTTACATGGATCAAGTCATAAGCTTTTCTCATGTATAACCACGTCACAATGCCCTTTGACCTGAGGTCATCATGGATTTCTACATGAGAGTTGCTAAGCTTTAAACTAGTCAAAAGTCACATTTGACCGGGTGATGATAAAGGCTACAATCGGGCTTGGTGGTTTTTCATGCAGAGGAATATGAATGATCAAGATGGAATTTGTCCCTCACATTAGTAGAGAGATATTACTGGGCCCCTCGATGAGTAAGTCCGAGAAATGTATGGCCATACTACAATGGATATGAGTTTCCATTTCTATTGTCAGACTACTCAGGAATCGAGAAAGTAATAGTTAGGAATAAGAGGATGACATTATCCATGCCTCATCCTTGACCGATATATCGTGTGATAAAAGGGACATGGCATGGTTGTATGACAGGTTGCATCGTGTTAACGATCCTCATATGAATTGGGTAGTCGTGATGTCTTGCTAGAGCCCGCTTGCGACTTGTGGGTTAATACAGTTATTGGCCCACTACCAACTTCATATGGGCCTACAGGGTCGCATACAAGAATGACCCAACACGAGATAATGTTTAATTAGGGTGGACGAATTATATATATATGTATGTATATTTGTTACATAAAAAAATTTGTTAATAATATTATATAGATATGTATTTTCGAAATACATATTATATATATATGTATATATGTATATATACATTATATGATATTATTACATTGTGTTAGTTTTAAATTTAATTTATTAAGATAAATTAAATCTAATAACTAACATGATAGAGATATGGTATCTCAGATTTAATTTATGAAGATAACTTAAATCTAATGGCTCTTTATTTATATTAAATAAATAGGTTAAATTAAAACTGTTGGACAGATTTAATTTAAACTGAATTTATTTAATTAGCTCATCAAGATAATTAATAGTTAACTAATTTTGAAATTAATGATGATTAATTTTGAAATTTGAAAATAACCATCATAGGTTATAAACTTGATAGAGCAGATATACACATTAGAATTGAGAGCTGCAAGGGAAACCCTAGGAGACATTAGAGGCGCTAGCACGCAGTCTCGGTTGGAGAACATTCGTGTGGATACCGGTAGAGGGAGCGGACCTGACGTGTTAGCTCCTAAAAATCGTGAAAACCCTGAATCATAAAAGGTATGAATCCTTCCAACTTGGTTTAAACGCCGTTGATAGATCCTCGATTAGGATCGGTAAAAATTTTTAAAATTCTTCCGCTGTGCCTGCCAATCCTAACATATTTTTATGTGAGAATTACTTAGTCAAAGAAAAGAAGTAATTACTAAAAAGTTACAATGACAAATGAGCATTATAAAGTTGTTGTCATTTCTTGCTTTGATCAATTTTTGTAAGACATTTTTGTGATTACATCCTTCTTACGTTATTACAAAAAGTTAAACCAGGAGCCCGTTTTGTGGCATTTATTTAACTAAATGCTACACCTCCTACATTTTTTTTTAAAATTTTTTTAAAAAAACATTGAACTGTTGAAGCGCTTTTTGAGGAAAAGCTGCAAAAGATAATTAATTCTGGAAAAGATAATTTATTTAACTAAATGCTACACCTCCTACATTTTTTTTAAAATTTTTTAAAAAAAACATTGAACTGTTGAAGCGCTTTTTGAGGAAAAGCTGCAAAAGATAATTAATTCTGGAAAAGCTACACAAGATAATTAATTCTCTTAAAAAAATAATTCTTTGTTGCCCTCTTTGAGGCAACCCTACAACTGTTACATTTTTTATTTTTAAAAAATTAAACAGCGGTAGTTTTTTTCTAAAGAAATTGGCTACGTTCCTCTGCTTTTACTATTTTTTTTCCATTCTCTTCCTCTTCACTATCATCTCAACTTTTAGATTGAAATCTGAGTAGTTTAGATTTAATGTCTAATAAAAATATTCTGTTTAAATATTTTGTATTGCCGTTTTAATAATTTAATACATTTTAAATATTCTTATCGACATTAACTCCAAACCGCTCAAATTTCAATCTAAAGGCTGAGATGAATAGTGAGGGATAAAGGATGAGAAGAGAATGGTAAGAGTAGAGAACCGTAACCAAACTTTTTTCTAAGACAGTGCTACAGAAAACAATTATTTTCTGGCATTCACTAATTGTCTTCTGTAGTAATTATTCCTTGTGAAAGTGTTGTGGTAAGTTTTTTTTAATTATATTATTTTTTTAAAAATTATATTTCTTGTGGTTCTTCTTGAAGGAAGCATGACAAATATATTTTTTATTATTATCCCCGATCCTAAATATAAAATCTAGTTAATTTTTTTACTATTGATTAAGGAAAGTTAAATAAGTTACTTAATCATGTCAGCTGCTGTATATAATTAAATTATATATCAGTTTATAAGTTAAGCAAATTAGTTTGGAGAAAAAATGATAAATATAAATACTTTAAAATAATTTAATTAACTTTCTTAATCTCTCCAAAAAGTTAACTAGGTTTTGTATTTAGAACTGAAAGTAGTATTTTTTTTTTTTAAAAAAAATAACATGCATCCCAGCAGAAAGTAAAAATGTCATCTGCCACCACTTTGACCCCACACCCTCTTTCTCTTTCCCACTTATATTCTCATTTCGATTCGAAATCCATCAACCTCTTTTCTCTGGAATGTGAGCGTGAGGAGTAAGTGGGGAAGAGATCTCCCAACTCTGCTTCTTTTCCCTCATTCTTGATATATGAGTCTGCTTCTTTTTCATCCGTGAGGCTCTGAAAGTAACTTCATTGATCCTGACCTTTTAGATTTTTTAAATATACACACAAATGTTGAAGTGCTTTACAAACAACTACAGGTTGTTTTTTAGCAGTAGAGTATGTAATTTTTAAAATGATACAAATTAAAAGAAAGTGCTACAGCTTCATTGTTATGAAGTACTCCCTCAAGTCTTAAATATAAAATAAAGTTAATATTTTTGGAGAAATTAAGGAAGTTAATTAAATTATTTTAGAATATTTTTATTTTTTTTCCTCAAAACTAATTAGTTTAACCAATAAACTAATATATAATCTAAGGATACACAATATATGATATAATTAAGTAACTTATTTAGCTTTCTTAATCTTTCTAAAAAAAAAAGTCAACTTTGTCTTATATTTAAGATCGGAAGGAATAGTATTGTATTTTCTGTACATTAATCATGTGATCTCACTTAAGAAAAAAGTAACGAAATTGATCAAAAATAGGTTAAAATTTAGAAAATTGGTAGTCCAATATAATTGGTTGAACTTGTTATTTTTAATTTTTATTTTCTTGAATTAAATTTTAAGTTATGATTTGTGTAGCACTGATGATCATCCTAAAATTAAACTAAGAGTACAAGTTTACATATAGCAACCCAAAAAAAAAAAAAAACACTAGAAGACATTTTAGCCTTGTGTAATTCTCGGACCTCCCAGCAACTTGCTTTATGTATACTTGACATATCACGTCCAAGTGAAAGAATCAACCAAGAGCCTTTTTGTTTAGATGGGCAACTGTTTTCCCAAAATTTTTATATTTTATTAAAAATTAGAAAATTTATCAAATAAATAAAAATATGTTTAACTCCAATATTAAGTTAGATAATATTGACTAATTAACCATATTTGTACTTCTCTATTTGAAACCTAGAAATATACTCAAATTTATGTTTGATTTTATTTCTTATTATCCGTCTTAAAATGAAATCAAATAATAATATTTAAGTTAATATATATAGTAATGTTCTAATTAATTAAAGATTTCTTAATCTAGCTATGTGTCATACCCGTAAACAAGAATAGATATGAAATGTAGTCAATAGAGATATTAGCTTTTTAGCACAGTCACCAATTTAAACAATTTTTCTGTTGTATAGGTTCATGCTTATGTTGACGAAGACTTGATTGCATTCCATATATATATATATATATATATATATATATATATGTATAAAAGTTATTATGCATTGAGAAATCGAAGGTGAAGTTTAAAGATACTACTATAGTGAGAGACTTTGACCAAGTCTCCATTTGTTCATTCCACGAAAGAATCAGGCAACGAATGCTCATAAGTTTTTTGTTTGTTTTTCTTCAAATAGGAAAAATCAAGTGACCAAGGCCAATTTAGTCGGCTTCTCTCTAGTGCTTGTCTTCTATCTTTCCAATGAAATGTGATTTGAATATTCATCTATCAATGAAAAAGAAACCTTTGGAATTTGAGTTTACAAAAGTAAAGCTCAACTACTTCGTGCTTAGAATTGACTGCTTCTTTAAAGGATGTATTCAATGTATCTCAAAAAAAAGCATGTCAAGATATAGTTGTGATCTTAAAAGATGAGATTATTGAACGGTTCAAACTAGACTTTTGACAATCTAAATTTAAGTGACAACTTTATTTTTAAAATTTTTTTTTACATTTATTAAAATAACAATTATTAAAACATAAAAATTAAATTAAATTATATTAAATTATATCTACTGTCTAGATTTAATTTAGAAAATACAAATAAATTCCACACCTTTTGTGGAGAGAAGATAATCTCCCAATCTGCATTCCACAGCTTATCATTTGTCCAAATTATATTTGGATGATAAATTGCAGTTTCCACATTTTCTTTTCATATTAGTAACTGACTATGAATGTTCAATCCAAATCCCCTATTTCATAATCTCATGTTCATCTTTAGTTTTTCTACACTATTAATTAAATGCTACTAGCTGAACGGAGAGGTGAACTTAGACTGGAACTTTATGTAGATGCATGTAGCCAATTAAAGTTTGTCTAAATTGTGTAGAAAATAATAGTAATGCCATTGGAAACAGGTGCATGAAAGATAGGCAAACGAGAACTCGTCCAATATGTCAGGGTCAAAATTGCAAGCTAGACACGCTGACCTAGTATGCACAGTCGACCTGAATAATGTTCACAGGCTAGGAAAGTCATTAACCATCCACATTAAGGCTACACACAAGTTGAACAATGTTTTCTTGTACGCATCATCATATGTCTCGATGCCGACATTCCATAGGTTAAGCAATTCCGCAATAAGCGATTGGTGAAACATATCAATGTCATTAGCCGGTGCCCTTTTATTTGGAATGATCATAGACAAAATGAAGGAGTTTTGTTTCATAACATCTAGGGGATAAGTTATAGGGAACTAAGACTACAGGCTAAATACTATAACTTGTGCCAAGATTCCCAAATGGATCGAAACCATCAATTGCCAAAGCAAGCCGAACATTTAGTCCCCCCACTAAACTTTTAAACTTTTCATATTAGACCCTTAGGTTATCTTCTACAGCCTGATATTCAGAGACTAAAATGAGAGTTGTGTCATGGACAGGCATCGACAAGTTCGACCCTTGAAGTCTGTAAGGAGGAGAGGGAGAGAATAGGAGGGAAGGAGATGGAGCGCTACCATTGTTGATGACGTCCCATGATCTCCACCATCTTCTTCCTTCCCTTCAACGAAGAGACACGCCCTAAAAGTTGGAGAGAGATCGTGTCGTGGATGTTTTTCAGACAGAGAGGCCGAGAGCTCAAAGATCACCATCGGACCTTCCCTTCCTCTTTCTACTTTTGTTCTCTTTGTTATCATCGGAGAGAGTCTCAGAGTTTCAATTGGAGGGGGTGCTCGATAGTTTCATATTTCAAAATTTGACCTTTCTTGTTCTATCTATAGTAAGTTTCCTCCCCACTCTCTTAATTTGTTTTCCGGACCTCCTTCATGACAACACAACCCTTCCCCATTGCTCTTTTCTCTTGTGCCATCTCATCATTTGGCAGAATAGATGGATTGGCATGGGGGAGGAGGCACTGGCAATGGTGGAGGGGGCGATATGGTTAGGATCCTTAGTACTTGAGCCGTTTGTTGCCTCCAACAAGCCTTGAGGAGGAGGACATGGAGGAAGGGGTAGTGGCGGCAGTGGAGTTCTATGGGATCTTAACATGTGAAGGAGAGAAGGAGGAGGATAGTAAAGAAAAGCAGTAAGAATCACAAAGAATAGTTAAGTTTAAATAGAGGTTTAATGGATTGCAAAGGGTTATGAGTTATGACTTATGAAGTTCTAACGAGATTATGAAGGGTTATGATAACTTATGACATTGAAAGTCTGAATGTTACAAAGGGTTATGAAGAGTTAAATGATGGTTGTTTTTGAAGATCGATATGTTTTATCTACGATGATATAAGTGTTTGAAAGATGAATCGTTTGTAAGTGTTACATGATGATTATTTCTTAAGGACCATCATTTTTGTCACCAAGTAAATGATGGTTACTAGCTACAACCATTACATTTTTGTTTTTGCGAATTCCACCTCGCAGTATATGATGGTGGGCATAATTGACCATTATGCTTAAGCATTATATATCATTGTGCAACCTCCACCTCAACTTACATAACGTTTATTAGTTGTAACCGTTATGTATCAGGTGTTATAAATGCCAAAATCTGCAATAGTGGATTGGTGTTGCTAGTGGAATAACCAACATCAGTAGTAATATGTCAATCAAAAGAACCGGATTCCTACAGTTGCAAAGCAAAATGATTAACAGGGAGAGCTAATTAGATATGGACTATCCAATTCTTATTTGATAGTCCAAATTTGTTTTTTAAAATATATGGTTTTTGAAAAAATTATTTTAATGGCTATATAATCTAAAATAAATATAATCTCTTTTGTATTATTTTTTTTTCAAAAAAAGTGAATTTTTATTTAAAAAATAATTATTTTAAAAAAAATTAAATTTGAACCGTCAAAGATCAGATCTGAATAGTTTATATCTCATTAGCTCTCTATGTTAAGCATTTTGCTTACTAGGAAAACCGGTTCCTCAATTAAATAATCAAAACTGCTTTTCCACATCTACAAACTGTTGACACTAGTGTATAAAGGACCTTTCATACTTGTAAAAAATTCCTTTTAACACTTGTCATCAACTGGAGTAGTAGATGTGTAGTTGGTGTAGAACAAGTGCAACACTTGCTGCGTCGATTTAAATCAGTTTGGAAAAAAATTATTCTACGCCGATTGTTGATAACAGACGTAGAAAAGGTTAACTAGAAAAGAATTATCTACACTTTATATACAGGAATTCATGTACAATTGGTGTGGAAAGTCTCCCTTTCTATCCTTTTTACACTGGTTAACGTTACTACCAGTGAAAAAGTTTGTTTCTTTATAAAAATTCATTTTATTTTTTCCTAACCCTTGATTATACTTGAAAACAATTAGAATTATCTATACAATAGAAATTTAACCACAAATAAGCTAATTAATCCACAAGTACGTGCACGATTCAACTAAAATTTACTCAACTAGTAAACAATTTTGACTAAATAACTTTTTAAATTTACAAATATAATCCTTGTTTATGACATAAGAACCATAAACAACCAATAAATGAACTCACTACGATGCTATTCTAGTAGGTCATTGAGTTGCCCAACGCATGTGGGTGTCCTCAATTTCCTCTTTAGGAATTGGGTCCCTAATGTTGGACATCTGCGAATTCAATGCTAAACAAAGCATTAATTCCAAAGCATGTCTTACCTTCTAACTTCAGGTGTAAGTCCTCTCGTATTCTCATGTCTTCTTTCTCTTGAAATGATGAGAATATTAAATAAGAACACTTTAGTTAATAAATGTAGCAATATTCTTCCTTAATTAAAGATTTTCTTAATGTATGCTTCAAAAGAATATAGCAGCCAAGTAGATCACCACCTTACTTGAACAATATCTCTGTTGTATAGGCTCATGCTTATGTTGACGAAGACTTGGTTGCATCACTGCATGGCTTCTCTTCTATTGCTTGTCTTCTGTCCTCTAACGAAATGCGGTTTGAATATTAATCATCTATTAAGTGAAAATAACCCGTGGATATTGATCTTATAAAAGTAAAACTCAACTATACTTTGTGTTAATCAATCGCTCCTTCAAAGAGATGTATTCATTGTTAACTTGAAAAAAATAAAGCGTCAAAGTATAATTATGATTGAGGTGGTAATCAGTTTATCCCCATCCCCGAAAGGAGGAGAGCACAAGTTTGAATTCCGGAAAGTATACTTGTTGGGAGATGCAAAAACCCTTATCCTATGTTTGGATGGAGAGAAAATTAGGGAAAAGAAAAATAGGAGTGAAACACCCAATAATAGTAACTTTTTTTTTTTTTTACTATTTTTGGAAGTTTTCCTTCCTAGTATCCCCTCTCCCTATTTTCCCCTCACTTTTCTCTCTATCCAAACATAACCGCTCTAAGCTTTGAAAGGTGAAACTCTTGACCAAATCGATATTAAGATAATTATGATATCAAGAGATGCAATATGAATAGTCTAAATTAGATTTTGACAAATTAAATTTAAAATGTTTCATTTTTATTTTTTAAGTCAAATTTATTTTTTAAAATTTTAAATTTGTCAAAATAAAAACTATTGAAAACATAAAATTAAATTAAATTTAAACTTTCTAGTTTTAATTAGAAAATACACATAAAGGAGGAGCACTTCATGCTGGACCACTTGTGGAGAGAAGATGAACTTTCAACTTGCATATATTCCACGGCTTAACATTTGTCCAAATCTTATTTGAATAATACAATTACTATTTTTCACATGTACTTTTCATACAAGGTACGCCCTCCTGTCCCCAATATAAAATATTTTTGGGAAATTGATCTTGGTCTTAAATATAAGATATAATTTTTATATTTGTCAACATTTTCCTAATTTAGTCATATTGATATTCCCTCAACAATATTCAAGGAGGAGAGATAATAAGTGAATTAAAGAAGATAATTAGGGTTGCTTTAAAAAATACATGTTATACTAATTAAATCAACTAACTTTCTTATTCTAATTAAATTAGGTAAATATGTCTTATATTAAGAATATGAGGGAATAACTAACTATGAATATTCAAATTTCCTATTTCCTATAATCTTATGAAAAGTTGTGGTAGTTGGAATGCAAGTTAGTGCTTGGTCATCCAATTCTCTTATTTCAAGAAAAACATAATTAAAATTTGGGTTAAGTTGCATTAAATCCTAAAATATTTTTCTTGTAGTAGCATTTAGCATTATAAAGTAATTTTTCGTGTATTTAGCATTCTAAAGTATTTTTCCAGTAACATTAAATATTCTAGACTTAGGGTTCTCATTGCTACTAAGAAAATATTACTAAGAAAATATTTTAAATGCAAAATTACTTCAAAATACTTAGTGCTATTAAAAGAAATACTACCTCCAGTTTTTAAAATAATTAAAATATCACTTGTGGTAAGTTACATTGTGAACGGGATTTTATATTTAGCATAGGAGGTAATATTTATAACATCAGATGCTAGTAACCCTTGAAATTTTTGTCGGAGTTGGCTTCTGACCGCTGCTTCTTTTTTCTGTTGCCGTCCTTTTCTTGCAAACGTTGTCGTTTTGTATCAAATATAAGACCAAAACCATGGACGAAAATTCCTCTCCCACAATTATAGGTGGGGAAATTTTCATTTTATGGCCCAACTTTATGAAAGTTTTAAAAACTGTTATAATTCAATAATAATTTTAATATTTTGAACAAAATTTAAATATGTTTTCAGCGTCTGCAAGAAAAGGATGGCAGCGGACAGAAGCTAACTCCAAATTTTCTTGGAGCATTCATTGGCTAATTCCGGAGTGCGTGGAGGGGTAGATTTATTGGTCAATGAGTCTTCCACTTTTGTCATGTTATTATGAAACTTCATGTTCATGCTAAATAATGACTTGTAAGAAGGGTCTAGAATAATTATAAAATGTCCAAATAAATTTCATAATTATATGTGTGGTGATAATAGTCCGTCAGGCCACACATTGGCCAGTAAGAGAGATAGATATTAGGTGATGCAAGTAATCGCCAAGACTTTTGACTAGTCCAAGTCTTCTTTGATAATTGTAGCCTCATCCCTTGTCGGCAGCTAGTGATAGATATACTCCCTCTGCTCTAAATAAAAAAAAATTATATAAATAATTTAAATATGTTAAAAAAATTAGTTAAGTTATTTATAATAAAACGTGCATATATTCTAATCATTTGCATTTAGAAAATACTCTTTCGATAAACTCTCTTAATATATGTAATTAATAGCGAGAGTTTAGGGGAAAAAATTATCAAGTTGGAAATCAAATTAAAGCATTTTAAGGGTACTAAGACAAAAGTACTCTTCTATCTAGCTCTTATACTCAAGACCAAATGAGTATTTTGATTAATGCATCTGTATCATCAAATATTCTCAATTAGTATGTAAAAACACATGTAAAACAAGCTTTTACAAAAATTACCTCTAATTAAGCTTCAAAATACTGTTATATAACCTATTTTGAATTTAAATAACTACTTCCTCTAGTCCTTAATATAGAAAATATTTTGAGAGTTGATCTCAGTCCTAAATATAAGGCATAGTTTTCATATTTATCAATTTCTTCCTAATATTCCCCTATTGATGCTCCCTCAACAATAATGAATGAGGAGAGGGAAGAAGGGAATGGAGGATGGTTAGATGTTTTAGAAAATACACATATCATATTAACTAACTTAACTAACTTTCTTATTTTAATCAAATTAGGTAAATATATCTTATATTAAGGAGCGAAGGAGTATGTTTAAAAGACAAAACACAAGTTACACATATCCTATTGTGGGATTTCAATAACAAGGGATGATTTAGTGACAATTAGAATTCATCGTAGTTATGAGATTTTTCAGTTTAAGTCAAGTCAGTGTGAAACTATAATCCTTATAATTTAATTTAATTTTAGTTTTGGTCTTGTAGTTTCAAATAGTTGGTTTGGGTGCATATAGTTTGCTACGTATTTGGTCAGAGTTTACTCACTAATCCTATATTTTTAACGCATTTTAATTTTAATCCCTATACTTAAATTTAGACCAAATCCTTATGAAACTATATGGACCTAAATCAAAATTCAATCGAGTTGTAACTACCAATAATGATATTAACTCAAAAATAAAAACATGGTAACTGGTTGTTTGCAATAAAAATAATGTTTCAAATTATACGAATTAAAAAACACGGTTTTATTTACAAAGTGCAAAAGAATGATTGACATGGATTCTTACCAGTTCTTACTGCTTCATGTCCTGGCCAAATCAACTCAAATCCAAGTACGCTTTCCAATCCTTGGGCAAGTTGATTTCAACCTTAACAAATTACTTAATCATATTTTACAGAAGATTAAATTATATATCAATTTATAAATAACATAAATTAGTTTGAAGAAAAATAATAAATATAAATATTTTAATATAACTTATTTAGGTTTCTTAATTTTTTAAAAATTGTCAACTAGCTTATATTAAGGATTGAGGGTAGTAATAAATTATTTGGCACAAAAAAAGAAGGTAGAACTAAATTGTGGGGACACAACATATTCATGTTCATGTTATAAATACCTTAGCTAATTTCCTGGTCATCTCAGAATGCGCAGCATCATCACCATCACAGCATACAACGATGGGTTCGATTGCGTTATTGCTTTTGAAACTGGCATTATTAGCAGCCTACACACTCCTGCTGGCGGCGGAACCGGCAGCGGCACCGGTAGCGGCAGCAGAATGCGACAGAAAGTGCGGGAAGGTGGACATCCCTCCTCCCTTTGGCATGACCAACAACTGCTTCAAAGATCCTGATTTTCGAATAATCTGCAGCTCTTCCTCTGGACACTTCATTCCATACCTAGCAAGAAACGACACCTTCCAGATTCTCAGCATCTCTGGGAATATTAGTGAGATTCATGTCTCTATGCCTGTTACTCATGCTTGCTATGATCCCAAAAGAGACAACTATACGCTATACTCTTACAACTATGGGAGATTTTGGGTACCCTCCAAGTTTAGCATATCCAATAAGAAGAACAAATTAAACGTAGTGGGCCCTGACACCTTCGGGTACCTCAGTGACCGGAAAGAAAGAAGAATTCACGGCTGCGAGACGCAGTGCGGTGACCAGCAGAGATCAGGAGCGACGAATTATAGTGGAAACTGCTCCGTTGATGGCTTCTGCAAGAATGATTTTGAGCAAGCCCTTACAAATTATTCTATCTCTGTTTGTGTGTTTTTCGATGACCCAGATGTGCCTGAGGACCTTCGTTGCAGTTATGCATTTCTCGCGGAGAACGGATCTTTCAACTTTTCCAACCACAGCGACGTCAAGATGCTAAGGAAAAGCAACAGATCTACGGTGGTTCTCGATTGGGCTGTTGATAGTAGGAGATCATGCGGTGGAGCTTGCAAAGGTAATAAAACTGAATGCAGAGAATCAGAAAGTGTCACTGGCTACTTCTACTGTAGATGTAAACAAGGGTTCGAAGGCAACCCCTACATGATCGATGGCTGCAAAGGTGATGATTATACAATACTACCCCACTTTGATTTTTTCTTTTTCTTAATGATTGTTTTTATAAAATCTAGTTAAAAAATTTGTTTGGGTTAAGATGCATACAAGATTTTAAAGTATTTTATGGTACACCCAACACCTTGAAGTACTTTTTCTGATGCATCTAATATCTAAAGTATTTTTTAGAGTGTGGTGCTATAAACTAATCTTTTTGATGTATCTAACATCTTAAAATTTTTTTTGGCATATCTAGTACTTTAAATTTTTTAAATTGTTAAGTGCAAAATTGCACAAAAAAGTATTTTAGGGTGACTAACGCACATGAAAAATGCTTTAGGATGCCGGGTGCACTACAAAACATGTTAGGACACTGGATGCATCTGAAACAAATACTTTAAGGCGCTGATTGTACCTTAACCCAATTTGTTTTAATAGTAAATATAAAACGTCAAGCTTCATTATTTATCGCAATCATCCCAAATAATTTTTATTAATTTCAGAGTTTTTCTTCCTTTATGTGTCTTTAGAGCCACTAAAATAGGCGACACCCTTTTAAATTGAGGGTCTAACTTCAAAAAAAAAAAAACATTTTATGGTAAATAGCCTTTTAGGCCTTGTACTTTAATTTTAAATCTAAACCTATCAAGAGCTAACACTGTAGGGTTGAGGGCCTGTTTAAGACCCATAATATTATTTTTTTCAATTCCAGGAATATTTTAACCATTTTGAAGGTTATTGTTGTTGAGTTTTTATTTACGTAGTACTTGTTTGAAATCATTTTATTCCTTTACAAATTGCATCATTAAACAAGATGCAAAAATATCAATATGTTTGTTTGATTATTTGAGTTATTTGAACTTAATTAGTTTGACATATTTGTACTTATATTTATTATTTGAATGAGAAATTTTATGAGATCTTTTATTTTATTTTTCTATCTTTGAAAATAAGTAAAAAGTGTCAAAATTTTTAAAATGGCCTAAAGCTCACGGGCTATGCCCAAAGCCATGAGTTTGAGAGCCAGACTTCAACTTTAAGGGTGTTTTAGAGTAAAACGAACTTTTTAGGCCTAATTCTTTTCGGCTTAAGCGTGCCCAAGCCTTTTTCCCATATCTATTTGTCTCCCTTTTTTTTTTTTTACCTTCAATTTGTCTCCCATATTAATAAAAAACTTAATTTATCTTTTTAACATAAGTCTTATATTTAAGATAGGAAGAAATAATCAATTAGGAGAGGCGCCCCGAATTATTGAATATAATTGCATGAATTTAGAAAGTAATTGGAGTTAATAGCTTAATATAGTTGAGTAGTAGTACATAACAAGCACTTTACACTAAGAATTTTACCCCGGTTAAGAGTTGATATTTAGATTAACATTTTTAAAAGTGACTTTTATTCTATTTTACAATTTGAAGTTGAGATAAAAATTAATTAGTATAATGTTATTTATGTTTAGATATACTTTTTATTAAACAATCAGTTTAACTGAAACTTGATTTGATAATACATTGAACAGTTGGCTTAAAAAGTTCTAAAAATCTAGAGGAAAACCAAATTCGAAAGACTAAAGCTCCAAAATTTGGCTTGCAAATCAACTACCTTTTTGGGGAAAAAAATTCATTTGCTTCCCATATTAATCCAAAGTTAAAGTTTGGTCCCAACTAATTTTTAAGTGTCCAAAATCAAATTTTAAAATCCCAAATGAGATCCCAACAAGCACAAAGCTTGCTGAAGCTGTGCAAGTGGCTGTGACCTCCCAATAAACAAGCAGAGCTCCACCCAAGCTTATATTATATAATGCATCCATATCTTTTTCTATCATCTATTATTTTCCCTTTTTTCCCATACATTCAGAGAGTTTGCCCCATCTCACTTGGTTTGGGACCTCTAAAACCCACTCACTGGACTATTTTTTACACTCCCCACCTTCCTAATTTTATTTTTCTTCTTTTCTTAAATCATTAGTTTATACATAATATATATATATATATATATATATATATATATATATATATATATATATATATATATATATATATATATATATATATATATATATATATATATATATATATATATTCTAATATTGTAGTCAAGAAATGGTCCAATTTTTTTGTTTGTTTTTTTTTTAAAAGAAACATTAAACCATGTAGTTGTGGTTTTTTATTTAAAAAAATTATAAAAGAATATAGAAGTAGTGCACTTTTCCAAAACAAAGCGTAAAATTGTGTAGTTGTAATAATTCTTTACGGAATATAAAAAAATACAATAAAAACACATCATTTTATGTCTGCATGATATTAGAATGTCTCTTGCGTAGAAGCTAATGATAAAAAAATAAAATTAAGAAAATAGAGCATTATAATAAAAGAGAAAACAGGTAGGGACACGTGTGGATCCTATTAACAGGTCAAGCTGCCACTTATAAAGTCCACATACCTTTTTTTTTTTTTAATATATTTTGTTTTTATCAGAAAGCAGTTTAATTAAGCCAATCCTATGAGATTTTTTTTTTTTACAGGATTAATTAATTGTGCTATGTTGACTTTGTAATTTCAGATGTGGATGAGTGCCTCAACAACACCTTAAATAATTGCTTGTATCCTGAGCTTTGCCAAAATACGGAAGGAGACTACAAGTGTTTTTGTCCGCATGGACACAAAGGCAATGGCCGTAATGAAACTGGACCGGGCTCAGGCTGCGACACTCCAGACCATATCATGACAATTCCACTAGGTAAGCATATGAATATTAAGATGGGTTAGGCTATATTCAGTATCTTAGAATATTTTTTTCAGCAACACTCCATATTCTAAATTAATTTTTTGGGGTTAATACTATTCGTTACTTAGTATAATTTGATCTAGTTTTAGTTTTAATCCCTGTAGTTTTAAATTTTTGGTTTTGGTCCCTATACTTTTGACCTGTTTTAATTTTAGTCTTTATATTTAAATTTAGACTAAGTTCTTATAAAACTACAAGGGTCAAAACCAAAACTCAATCAAACCTTAAAGCCGACTAACAATAATATTAACCATAATTTTTTTAACTTTCACATTGAAAATATTTTGCTACCATCTTCAGACAATGGCATATTTCTTTATGTAGTTTATTTGGCATTTTGTGTTGGAGAAAATGATTAGAGATGTACATTGGATTATCATCTTCACATTTGAATAGATCAAAATTCGAAACTTGTTTTTCAAAGAAAAACTCATATCTTGACCTATAATGGTTGCAGTTATCACTATAGCTTTGCTGGTTGTCTTCGTACTGGTCTTTATATTATGTTGGGCACGCAAGCAAAGAACTCTAAAACAACTAAGACAGAGAAATTTTGAGCAAAATGGAGGAAACTTGCTTCTACAACAGCTTTCACAACAACAAGGATATACTGACAGAACCAGGATATTTACAAAAGTGGAGCTTAAGAATGCCACAAACAACTTTGATGAAAGTGGAATTCTTGGTCGAGGAGGACAAGGTATAGTTTACAAGGGTATATTATCGGATAACACAGTTGTTGCTATTAAGAAGTCTAGAGTTGGAGGTGATCCCCAAAATATTAAAAGTTTTATCAATGAAGTGTTTGTGCTTTCCCAAATCAACCATAGGCATGTGGTCAAACTTTTAGGGTGTTGTTTAGAAACCGAAGTGCCTTTATTAGTTTATGAGTTTGTAGATAATGGTACTCTTCTTGACCACCTAGACCCCTCAAAAAATGAATGTCCTATTACATGGGAGACTCGATTAAGAATAGCTACAGAAACTGCTGAGGCTATTTCATATTTACACTCTGCTGCTTCTATTCCAATTATCCATCGAGATATCAAATCTGCCAACATATTATTAGACCACAATGACAGAGCAAAGGTATCTGATTTTGGAGCTTCAAGACTCATCCATCTTGATGAAGCTCAAGTTGCCACTGTCATTCAGGGAACAATAGGATACTTGGATCCAGAGTACCTCCAAACAGGTCAGTTGAATGAGAAGAGTGATGTATATAGTTTTGGGATTGTGCTTGTGGAGCTACTTACAGGGAAAAAAGCTTTTGAATTCAATACGTTGGCGAAGCATTTTGTGTCTTCAATGAGGGAAGACTGCTTGTGGGAAATTCTTGACAAGCGAGTATTCGACCAGAAGAAGAATGCAAAACAATTTAAGGAAGTAGCCTTGTTGGCAAGAAGATGCATTAGGGTTAACGGAGAGGAAAGGCCAACGATGAAGGAAGTAGCGATGGAGTTAGAAGGTCTAATTGCAATGGAAAAGCATCTTCAAAAGAAGGACAAGGATATGATGGTAGAAGAAAGTGAATACTTACTGGGACATTGTCCCAATAATGATGGGTATGGGAGTACCGGTGCTAGTTTTTCAGTTGCTAGTAGCTATGATAGCATACAAAAGCATGTAAAATTTGAGATTATAGATGGGGGGCGATGATCTTATATTATTCGTGAGTGTGTTGTAATCAAGAACCTATCGCTCTAATTTGTTCGCAGTTAATTCCTTTGAGTTGCAATTTCCATGTATTTTGTATGTGTGTGGTTCTTAATACTTATCTTTTTAGTCTTATAAACTAAATAAGTTGCCCTATAATAGAGGGGAAATTGTAGTTTCCCTGGCAATGCATTGGAGGACAAATATTTTGGCATTTGTTCATATCATCCACCAAGCCTCTTGATCTTTTCGTATTACTATTAGCATTTAGTTTGAAGCACAAAACTTTGCTCAAGTTGCTTATAAATTATATCCATTAGGTCAAGTTTATTTGTAAATTATGAGCATACATATGTATCATAATAATTAATAATAGCAAAATAACAAGTGTTCATGTAAAATTCGCAAATTCTAATTTACCTTAAAAGGGCTGATGTAAAAATTTACAAAGTGTTTTTATCAATAAGTTTTAGGGTTCGTATAACTGCCTCTCCTAGCACAAATGTATCTTCTCTAAGATTCGAACTTAAGACTCAGAGAGATCTAGGCTTTGTTTGGTTCAACGAAGGTTAAGTTAAGTGAGGTTTACTTAAGTTAGGTTAGAAGAGGTTATAATGTTGTTTGGTTCAACAAAGGTTAGGTTAAGTGAGGTTTATTTAAGTTAAGTTAGGTTAGAGGAGGTTAATAAAATGCCCTTCTACATATTTTCCTTCTTCTTTTATAATGTATTTATTAATAATAATTATTTATATAAAATTATTATTTATAAAATAATTATTTGTGTAAGCATATAAATAATTATTTATAAAATTATTATTATTTGGAAAGTTCGTTGAATGGGAGGTCAAGTTAGGGCAGTGTTGGAATTTTAAAAAATTGTTATGGGCAATTTAGTCACAATTGAAGACAAATATTCTCTCACCTAAGAAAAACCCCAATTTTGGAGGTTTCAGAACCTAGGTTAGGTTACCACTAAAAGACAAAAAAACATCCAACACCTAACCTAACCTCCTTCCAACCAAACACCACTTTTTTACCTCCAACCTACCCCAACCTAACCTAACTTCCAATCAAACAAAACCAACCCCACCCCAACCTAACCTAACATCCAACCAAACAAAGCCCTAGTATATCTTATATTACCAGACCAACTTTGTGTTCGTAGTACATAACCTAAATTTTGTTGTTAATTCGATTAATTTTCTCGTGACCATATGAATTTGCTCCGGCAAAAATCAGTAGAATTTGACTTAATTTACTAATTTTGTTGCGCACTCACTTCTTAATTATCTTATTATATTATACATTAAATATATTGCATAATATTATATTTGGTTTACTGTGCAATCTACCTTAAAGTATTCGGTCAGGGGCAATTGTAAAATGGAAGAATTTTTTTTTTTCCCAATTTCTGACCCGATATATATACATATATAGTGCAATTACTCCAATCCATCAATGCGGCTATGATGGCCGGAGTGTTTAGACCATTTTTTAGAGAATGAGATTGTCATGTGGCTTATTTTTATGTGAGAATTACTTAGTCAAAGAAAAGAAGTAATTACTAAAATATTATAATGACAAATGAGCATTATAAAGCTGTTATCATTTCTTGCTTTGCTCAATTTTTGTAAGACATTTTTGTGATTACATCCTTCTTACGTTATTACAAAAAGTTAAACAAGTAGCCCGTTTTGTAGCATTTATTTAACAAAATGCTACACCTCCTACTTTTTTCTAAATTTTTTAAAAAAAACATTAAACTGTTGTAGCGCTTTTTGAGGAAAAGCTGCAAAAGATAATTAATTCTCTTAAAAAATAATTGTCTTTGTTGCCCTTTTTTGGCTACAATCCTCTGTTCTTACTGTTTTCTTTCCATCCTCTTCCCTTCCACTATTATCTCAACCTTTAGATTGAAATCTGAGTAGTTTAGATTTAATGTCTCATAAAAATATTCTGTTTAAATATTTTGTATTGCAGTTTTATATTATCATAACTAAAAGTTAGAAGTTTTTTTTTTTAATTTTTTTAATTATTTTTTAATAATTTAATTCTTTTTAAATATTTTTATTGACATTAACTCTGAACCGCTCAGATTTCAATCTAAAGGCTAAGATAAATAGTGCGGAATAAAGGATGAGAAGAGAATGGTAAGAGTAGAGGACCGTAACCAAACCCTTTTTTAAGACAGTGCTACAAAAGATAATTATTTTCTAGCATACGCTAATTGTCTTCTCTAGTAATTATTCCTTGTGAAAGTGTTGTGGTAAGTGTTTGTTTTAATTATATTATTTTTTAAAAATTATATTTCTTGTGGTCCTTCTTGAAGGAAGCATGACAAATATATTTTTTATTACTACCTCGATCCTAAATATAAGACCTAGTTAACTTTTTTTCTTTTATTATTGATTAAGGAAAGTTAAACAAGTTACTTAATCATGTTATTTGCTGTATATGATTAAATTATATATCAATTTATAAGTTAAACAAATTAGTTTGGAGAAAAAATGATAAATATAAATAATTTAAAATAATTTAATTAACTTTATTAATCTCTCCAAAAAAATTAACCAAGCCTTGTATTTAGGACTGGAAGTAGTATTTTTAAAAAAAAAAAAAAAAAAAAACCATGCATCCCACCCGCACGTAAAAATATCATCTGCCACCACTTTGACCTCACACCCTCTTTCTCTTTCCCACTTATATTCTCATTTCGGTTCGAAATCCATCAGCCTCTTTTCTCTGGAATGTGAGCGTGAGAAGAAAGTGGGGAAGAGATCTCCCAACTCTGCTTCTTTTCCCTCATTCTTGATATATGAGTCCGCTTCTTTTTCATCCGTGAGGCTCTGAAAGTAACTTCATTGATCCTGAACTTTTAGATCTACTATGATTTCTTGCTGTCCTTTGCTTTTTTATTGTAAATCTTGTGAAAGTTTGGATACATTTGGGCATGTAAAATAATTCATGTATGATGTGCTTTTGTCCATAATTTTATATTTATATTATTTCTTCATTTTTTTACTACCAATATCCATTTATGAAAACTGAATAACATCTATATGAAAAAAGTACATCTATTTACATATATGAAAAAAGTACATCTATTTCTTCATCTATTTTTTTACATATATGAAAAAAGTGATATTTCCATCAAAACTGAATAACATCTATTTACTTCACTGTGAAAGTATTAAAATACCCTTGACTCGAGAAAAAGATGTCTCACTCTGAACTTCTTAGATTCATCTTCTGCTCATCAACTAGTCTCCAATATCCAACGTATCGAACTTGAGTCCGTATTCTCTCTATTGCTGCTCCCATCCCTTGCGCCTCCTATACTCAAAATGGTGATGTTTCGGGTGTAATTGGGAGCAAGGTTCTATATTTTTAATAACATTGAAAGTCCCTCAAGTTTTTTTTTTTCCAGTAGTACTAAATGTTCTAAAATATTATTTTGTCCATTATGTAGTATAAAATAATTTTTCAGGAGCACCTAGTATCTGATAAGATGCAACATGAACTATTTTTTCACTGAGACTCTGTATTTTAAAGATATTTTTATCACATCTAGTATCCTAAATTGTTTTTCTAGTTACAACAAGAAGCCTCTAAAATGTTTTTCTAGTGACAATGAACACCATAAATTTGGCATACTTAGTGTTGGATGGGCCGAAATTTAGTTTAAAATATGGAATGCTACTGGAAAAATAGTTTTTTTTTAGTACAAAGGCAAACAAAGCTTGAAAATTACAAAAATGCTAGGAAGTCTGCATCACAGAGTGGTCTTGTGGTATACCACCACATTCCATCGCAAAAAGCTCGTTGCATTCCACCGGGGATGTTTCTATCACCAAGAACTCCTTATTGCTCAACTGAGCTTTCCTCGCTAGATAGTCAGCGCATCGGATGTTCTCTCTATGAGTATGGGCAATCACTAAGTCCCAATCCTTGTAAATGAGGGATCTAGTATCTAAGATGACATCATACAGTGGATGAGCCGTTCCACCATCAATAGATAAAAGGTGAATAGCCTGTAAAGAATCTGTAAATAGCTTAATTCTGGTAAAACCCAGCTACTTACACAACTAAAGCCCGCTATGAATAGCATGGATTTCTGCAGCAACTGAGTTGTTATGCCCTAATCTCTGTTGGAATCCACACCTCCAGTTACCCTGGTGGTCCCTTATAACCCCTCCACAAGTCGCATGCCCTCTGTTGTCTCTGGAGCCATCTACATCCACACATACATATCCCGAGTCTAGAGGGTGCCAGCGGTCTGTCCCCCTTTCTGGTGCTTGGAAAATCTGATGACGGAATTTTCCATTTTCCACTCCTTCGAAGAGATGATACAAGCAC
This sequence comes from Inga laurina, assembly GCA_963855925.1. NCBI lineage: Eukaryota > Viridiplantae > Streptophyta > Magnoliopsida > Fabales > Fabaceae > Inga > Inga laurina. The sequence goes on from OY979704.1 coordinate 31,203,494, forward strand.
TTGTGAACTATCTGTTTTGGGTTATCAGATCTCCTTTCAAGAGCCCAGTTACATCGGTTCTTCCACAGGAGCCAGCATATGATATTGAACACTCTTTGCCATGGCCATCTAACCATCCCCCTATTCCCTGGGGAATTTTGCAAGTTCCATTTGAGCTATTCCTACAAATTGCCAAAAAAGAACATAGTATAATATACATGGTTAGTTATAAAAGACCACACTCTCTTGGCTTGCTCACAATTTCTCAATAAGTGGAGGATACTCTCCTCACTCTCACACTCAAAGGGATAGGTGTTTAGGACGTTTGGATTATGCCTTTCTCTCAACTGATTTATTGGTAATCTCTCATGGAATACTTGCCACATGAACATTTTAACTCTTTCAGGACTTCCCCATTGCCATAGAGTTCACCAGTGAAAATGTCAGCTTTGTTCCAGCTTGTGGAAAATGTTGTCATACGCTGACTTGACGCTAAAGTTTCCATCTGAAGCCGGTCTCCAACAGAGAACATCCTCCTCTGTTCCAGTAGGTGGAGGGACCAACATAATCTTCTCCACGACCCAGTTAGGAAGGAAACTCTCCCATCTTACTCTATCCCAATCGCCTTCCTGAGTTACAAAGGAATTGACACTGGCATCCATGTCCACCAAATCTTCATTTTTATCAATATAATCCCTCAGTGGTCTATCTACCGGCGCCCAGTAGTCCTACCATACCTGAGTAGATCTCCCACTCCTTAAGAGGCTACCAAGCCCCTGTTTAAACCCTTCCCAAACTGTAACAATTCTACTCCATACGGTAGATTGATCACGTTTTCTTCGCACTAGAGGGACCTTAGACATCCCGCATGAGTATTTAATACAAAGGCACCTTACCCACATAGCCTCAGGCTTCATGATCATTCCCCATCAAAGCTTCCTAAGGAAGGCTTGATTTTGGCACTGAAGATCCTTGATCCCCAAACCTCCCTCAGTCTTCGCTTTCTTCAAAATGTCCCAAGCTATCAGATGAAGCTTCTTAGATTCTTCTTGTTGGTTCCAAAAAAAAATCCCTACTTAATTTCTCAATAGTTGATAGAACTCCTTTTGGAATCAATGTTGATTGCATATGGTATTGCGGTATTGCTGATAACACCGACTTAATTAGAACCGTTCTCCCTGCCATACTCAGATATCTCCCTTTCCAGCTTGCTAGTTTTGATCTAACCTTATGGATTAGAGGAGCAAAGGTCACTCTAACCATTCTCTTGTGTAGGAGCGGGACTCCCAGGTACTTCCCAAGGTCAGCTGACAATCCAATCCCCACATTCTGGCTCATCTCATATGCTCTATTAAAATGGACATTTCTGGATACAAACATTTTTTATTTTTGCAAGTTGATCTTGTGCCCAGAAACCCTATAAAATAGTTCCATAACATTCTTCATCTCCTCCATTTGTTGAGATGAAGCTTTACCAAACAGAATCAGATCGTCTGCGAAGAATAAATGAGATATAGGAGGGCCAACGGTACTCAGACTCAACTGTTTCCAATTTCCCAACTGCACTTCCTGATGGATTAGTTGTCCCAGAAGCTCCATACAAAGCACAAACAAATATGGACTCAACGGGTCTCCCTGTCTCACCCCCTTGAGGGCTTGAAGCTCTTTGAAGCCATACCATTCCAAACAATGCTCATAGTGGTGGTAGAGACACACTGCATGGTTAGGTTCATAAAATCCTCCCTCAATCCTAAGCTATAGAGAGTAAATTCTAGGAATCGCCAGTCAAGCCTATCAAAAGCCTTCTCCATATCTACCTTCACTGCTACGAACCCCTTCTTCCCTCTCTTATTTCTCATGGTATGAATCGCTTCCTAAGCCATGAAAACGTTGTCCACACCCTGTCTTCCTGAGATGAAGCTGCATTGGTTCTCAGCCACAAGGTAATTCATAACATTTTTCAACCAATTAACAATCACCTTACTAACAATTTTGTAGCTCACATTACACAAGGATATAGGCCTAAAATCCCTCAAGGATGTAGGAAAGTCAACCTTAGGGATTAGGACTATATTGGTTTGATTGATGGTATGGACCTCTTCTGGATATTCAGAGATCTTAGACACCAAATCACAAACCTTCTGGCCAATCAAGTTCCATTGAGTTTGGAAAAAGTGAGGCTTAAGACCATCTGGCCCCAGAGCCTTGAATGCTCCCATCGTAAAAGTTGCATTTTTTATCTCAGTAGAGGATACCTGTCTTTGAAGAGACTCTAGCTGATTTGAATCCAAGGGTGGAAATCTAGCTAGTTTATCAGATATTGGGTGATTCTGAAAAATTATTTTATACTATATAATTGATAAAAAGAAATTTTAGAACATTGGGTACTACTATAAAAAATACTTGAGGGACCTCAATGTTATTAAAAAAAAGTGGAACCTCCCTCCCAATTACACAAAAAACGTCACTGTTTTAAGTATTGGAGGCACAAAGGATGGGAGCAGCAATGGAGAAAATCTGGATTCATCGAACGAATACATCGTACAAGACAACTTCACAAGCAACAAAAAAAAATCCAAAATCTCTAAGGCATTCAAATTCATCGTCAAACTCAATCACAAAATAAACCAAAAACAATTGATCATAACTAACACAATAGAGGAAAAAATCTCCCTCTAAACCACTCAATTCATCTTTCCTTTCATCAACAAGAACAAATCTCTCCAAGTCATTAAAATTCATCATCAATTTCATAATCAACCAAAAATTAAAACAAAAATAATCAAGATGACAACAGTACAAAACCTATTTCAAAAAAAAACCATACCATCAACTAAAGGAGAAGTTGAAAGTGCCCACTGACTATTACAAAAATGCTCATGCTACCTCAACCAAAGGCAAAGGAGGAGTAGAAGAAAAATCTTGTCAGAGGGACCAATTGGATCATCGGATCCAGGGGTCAAGCCGATGGGGAGGATGTCTAAGGATGGTCGACGCCTAACAAGAGACTTGTGAAACAGTAAGAGATAAGATCACAAAAGTGACAGTGATAGAGTCGATGGGAAGGAGGTCACCGCCTTATCTTCTCTCCTCCATGCCCTCAATCTTGCTGCTTCCAACTAGGCGTCGCCATCCTCGTCTCACTGAAACGAGACGATGCCATCATTGGTGGGGGACACCACCATCGCCGCCATCACTGGGATCTGAGAAGAAATGGCCAAATGGGGTAGACGAAGGGAGGAAGGGAGGGTTAGAGAGAGAGGGGGGACCGATGAAAGGATAAGAATTAAGAAGGATAGCATAGGAAATTAAAAAAAAATTAGGTCTTTTTATTTTTTTAAATAGTATGGGGCCCATCAAAAGATAACAGATATTTTCTAACTTTAATGAAAGTATTATTTTTATCCTTTTTTAAAAGATAATGGTTTTGGAAAAAAAAAGCTTTTGGTCTTCTAAAAAATTTGTGGGTAGTTTTATATCTTAACCCTAATAATAAGTAGATTTTTTAAATATACACACAAATGTAGAAGTGATTTACAAACAACTACAGGTTGGTTTTTTAGCAGTAGAGTATGTAATTTTTAAAACAATACAAATTAAAAAGAAAGTGCTACAGCTTCATTTTTATGAAGTATTCCCTCAGGTCTTAAATTTAAAATAAAATTAATTTTTTTTGGAGAGATTAAGGAAGCTAATTAAATTATTTTAGAATATTTTTATCTTTATTTTTTTCTCAAAACGAATTAGTTTAACTAATAAACTAATATATAATCTAAAGATACACGATATATGATGTAATTAAGTAACTTATTTAGCTTCCTTAACTCTCCAAAAAAAAAAAGTTAACTTTGTCTTATATTTAGGATCGGAGAGAGTAATGTTGTATTTTCTGTACATTAATGACGTGATCTCACTTAAGAAAAAAGTAACGAAATTGATCAAAAATAGGTTAAAATTTAGAAAATTGGTAGTCCTGTTATAAAAGTATATGTTTGTTATAAAAGTATATGTGATAAGAGTGAAAATTGATAGGATTCAGAGAAAGGATTGATAGAATTTCTAGAGAGAAGTTCTCATTCAGTTCATCTAAAACAATCGATTACATGCCTTTATATAGAGTCAGAAATCTAACCCTCGTTGCATGACCATGGTTATATTTAACCCTGGTTACATGACCATGGTTACTTTATATCTTCTTTATATCCTTGTCTTCTTTTGCTTTTGCTTTATGTCAAGTCTTCTTTTCTGCTTTATGTCAAGTCTTCTTTTCTTCTTTATGTCAAGTTGATTGGAAGAATAATATGAGTCAATGGACATCCACATATTTAATATTCTTAACACTCCCCCTTGGATGTCCATTATGAATATGCCTCATTAAAAACTTTAACTAGGAAAAACCCAGTGGGATAAAAACCTAGCTAAAGAAAAGAGTACATCATTCATTGATACACCGTCGAGTGCTGCCTCATTAAAAACCTTTCTAGGAAAACCAGTGGGACAAAACCTAGATAAGGAAAAAAGAGTACAGCTTGTATTGACTCCCCCTCTTGAAAATATCAGTTGAAATCTTTGAATCTCCGAAGACCAATATCATGAACAAGTTTTTTAAAGATTGTACCTGGGAGTGACTTGGTGAATAAATCTACTAGATTTTCACTTGAACTGATTTACTGGATATCTATTTCACCATCCTTTTGAAGGTCACGAGTGAAGAAGAATTTTGGTGAAATGTGCTTCGTTCTATCGCCCTTGATATAGCCTTCTTTAAATTGAGCGATACATGCATCATTATCCTCATATAGGATTGTTGGGATCATTTTGTCGGAAGATAAATGACAAGTTGTCTGTGTATGATGTATTACTGACCTCAACCACACACATTCTCGACTTGCTTCATGTATTGCTAAAACTTTATCATAGTTAGATGATGTGGCTGATATAGTCTGTTTCATAGATCGCCATGAAATAGCTACTTCTCCACATGTAAATAGATAGCCCATTTGTGATTTACCATCATGTGGATCAGACAAAAATCCAGCATCTGCATAACCAACCAGTTCATGCTTGGATACATTTGAGTAGTATAACCCCATGTCTATAGTACCTCTGAGATAACGAAGAATGTGCTTTATTCCATTCCAATGCCTTCGTGTTGGTGAAGAACTATATCTTGCTAATAAATTAACAGCAAATGATATATCAGGATGTGTGTGATTAGCAAGATACATTAGTGCTCCAATAGCACCAAGGTATGGTACTTCTGAATCAAGTAGTTCTTCATCACCTTCTTCACTAATTTCTCGTGGTCGGAATGGGTCTTTATCCACCTTCAAAGACCTTACAACCATTGGGGTACATAATGGATGAGATTTATCCATGTAAAATTGCTTTAGGACCTTCTTTGTATAATTTTCTTGATATATAAAGATCCCTTTCTTGAAGTACTCAATCTGTAATCCAAGACATAATTTTGTTCTTCCCAAGTTCTTCATTTCAAATTCTTTCTTCAAACAATTAATTGCCTTTTGAAGCTCTTCAGGAGTTTCAATGATGTTGATATCATCAACATAAACAGTAATTATAGCAAACTCACTATAGATCTTTTCATAAATATGCATGGGCATATCGGATCATTTTTGTATCCTTCTTTCAACAAATATTCATTAAGACGATTATACCACATGCGTCCTGATTGCTTCAGGCCATACAGGGACTTATTTAACTTAACTGAGTATTGTTCTCGAAAACTTAAATTGGATGCTTCTGGCATCTTAAGTCCTTCAGGAACTTTCATATAAATATCATTGTCATGTGATCCATATAAATAAGCAGTCACAACATCCATTAGATGTAAATCAAGTCCTGCATCTACTGCTAGACTAATTAAATAATGAAAAGTAGTCGTATCCACTACTGGTGAATACGTTTCTTCAAAATCAATGCCAGGTCTTTGTGTAAAACCTTGGGCTATAAGACGTGCCTTATATCTAGTTATTTTGCCCTTTCCATTTCTTTTTCGTATAAAAACCCATTTGCATCCAACTGATTTTACATCTTCAGGTGTAAGGACTACAGGTCCAAATACTTTTCGTTTTGCCAATGATTTTAATTCTGCATTAATGGCATCTTTCCATGGGGGCCAATCTTTTCTTTATTGGCACTCACTAATGGATTTGGCCTCATGATCCTCATTATCATTCATTACATCATATGCTATATGATAAGTAAAGATGTCATCAACGTTGACTTTTATTTCTATCCCATCGGATTCCATTCATAACATAATTTATTGAGATCTCAGTATTTTCACATATATTAGGTACTTGGGTCTCTTCTGAGACTACAACATTCTCTTTTGGAGATAATATCTCTTCAGGAGATGGCTCTTTTGGAGCTACTAATTTTTCTTCATTATCCTCGACTTGACCATCTATATTCTTTACTCCTTTTCTTTTTCGAGGATTTTTTATCTTTAGAACCGATGGGCCTGCTACGCTTCAGGTGTGCTTTAGATTTGTTCATAGTAGGTTGTCCTTTAGGGACATCAATTTTAATAGGAGCATTAGCAGCTGGGACATGTGACTTTGTCACTTTCTTTAGGTTAGTAAATGCTTTTGGCATTTGATTAGCTAAATTCTGTAAATGAATTATCTTTTCAACTTCTAGTTCACACTGTTTTGTATGAGGATCAAAATGAGACAATGATAACTCATTCCAACTAATTTCTTTACCCAACTATTTGTTTTCTCCCCCTAATGTTGGGAAAAGTGATTCATCAAAATGACAGTCGGCAAATCATGCCGTAAATAAATCTCCTATGGATGGTTCTAAACATTTTATAATTGATGGAGATTCATACCAAACATATATTCCCATCCTTCTTTGAGGACCCATTTTGGTGTGTTGTGGTAGTGCTACAGGCACATATACCGCACACCCAAAAGTTCTTATATGAGAAATATTAGGTTCCTGACAAAAAATCATTTGTAAGGGGGAAACCTTTAGATAACTTGTTGGCCTAATGCGAATTAACATTGTTGCATGCTGTAATATCCCAATTTTTGATTAAGGGAAAATTATTATTATTGTGGATGATTATGAATTTAACTTGAATTATTATGTGTTTTATGGTAATATTGACTAATACGTCATAATTATTGAAAAAAAATTGGAAGAATGGAATTATTGGCCATGAGTTGGTAATTAAGGGAGAAATTAATTACTAACTAAGAGAAAATGGGAAGTGTGATTAAAATGGCTAGTGGAAGGATTAAAGCGACTAATTAGGTGGTTGCTTTATGAGAACCAATGAGACTATGACACATGGCAATTTGAGAGGAAGCAAGAGAGTGTGTGAGAAGTCAAAATATCATTATTTTATTTCATTTCTCTCTCTCTTCTTCCCTTGTTGTTCGGCTGACATGAAAGATTGAGGGAGTGTGATCATTTTGCTTCTTCATCAAGCTCATCTCTCTCCTTCTCTCTTCTATTTTCGGTGGTCCTTCTGCAGAAAAAAAAGAGGAAGTGCCAAAGGTAAGTTCTTGTCATTTTGACACTCTTAATGACTTCTAATGGAAAAACTCCCTTCATTAAAGTCGATCCTTGAGTTAAGAGCAACGTTTCTATGGTTGTAGTTTGTCCATTGGTTGTGGTTTGTGGCCACACGAAATTTTGGGAGGTGGTGAATCAAGAACTCCCTTTGAGAAAGTTGATAAGGTGAGTGAGACCTATCTATCTATCTATGTTTTATGCCAAATGGATTAACTTGGATTTTCTGAAATTTTTGGGCCATTTTCGAAAATGAGGGCCATTGAGAGTTTGGTATATGTTTGGTATGGAAATTGTATGTTGTAATGCATTTTGGATAGATAGATTTGATTGGGTTTGAAATTGTTAAGTTTGGAGATTTTGGAAGTTTAGTGTTTAATGTTACCCAAAATCAAAGCATGATAATGGAATAGGATTTTGGTGATTTTGTGTGGGAATAATCTTGGTTGTTGATTTTGGGTTCATTGGGATCACTTGGGAAAATTTGGAAAGTTGTCTGGTTTGAGCTCTGTTTTTTGCTCTTAGATTGAACGAGCATTTTGAATAATCAAATGGTGTTGAAAAATTATGAAACTTTCCAGTCTTAAATTTCACATCCCAAGCTTCAAAATGGACATAGATTTTGTGTCATTTCGTTTAGTATTCTAGGAGATATGATTGTCCAAAGTTTGGGATGGAAACAGAACTCTGTTTTGGAGTAGTGTTTAGTTTTTGGTGAATCTGTATTTGTGTAGTGATTTCTAGTGATGGGCTATATTTTTCCTTGAAAGAGCACTTATATACCTTTCATTTGGCTTTGAAATCACTCCGTTTCGATTTTTCTACAATTAGTTATGGTTTTTCGAAGATCAGCCAAGAGTCAGGAAATTGCTTGGCCGCGGCCCATGAGTGGCTGGCCGCGGCCCAAACCTTTCTGGCCTGATTCTGGCTGCGGCCCATGAGTGGCTGGCCGCGGCCCACGACCTTCTAACCATATTTGGGCCGCGGCCTAAGGAAGGGTTGGCCGCGGCCAACCCCTGTGTTTCAGTACTTTGTGTTTTTGAAAAGTGACATTCAACCTATTGTTTCCCAACCTTTTAGGCTTTTATTAGAGGCATTTGGGGCGTCTTAAGAGTCCTAAATGATAACCAACTTAGTGTATTATGGAAATAAGTAATTGGAAGAGAGATTGATCAATTGTCCCTGATTTGGTATAGGATTTGATATCTGCTGAACGCGTGAGCCCACTGTGCCAAAGATTGTCAGGAAAGATACAGGTAGCGACTCCTCTCTTATACTTTGTGCAAATGTATTGTATGTTTGCTTGTCATTCATTGTGTGGATGCTGCTGTTACTGCTTTGTGATACCCTATGCATTGAGATACCTTATGGAGTTTTGTGATATATTGTGCTTTGAGATGCTTTGTGGTGCTTTGTGCTTCGTGTTGCTACTACATAGTGTTCACCGCGAAAGCGGGCGTTGTGCATATTGATTACAGCGAAAGCTGGCATAATGCATTGTGATTACAGCCGTGAGTGCTGTCGTATATGGCGCGAGCCAGAGATCATTGTGAAGCTTCTGAACATGATGAACATACATGCTTTATGTTTATATATTGTATGAGTGACTTGTTGCTACAGGGATTCTTTAGAATCTCACTCTTTCCATATGACTAACCTTTTCAGACAGGGCAAGTGGCTCGAAGGAGAAGCGACCAACCCGGAGTAGTTAGGACCTCTTAGGGACAACCAGGATTTTGGGATTGTTGGTTATCTATTGTAGATTTGGGATTACTGTAGATAAATTGTTCATAGTGAATTTTTGACTTGTAATCCCCATTTGGGAAAATAGTAAACCCATTCGATATATAGAGTAACCCGGGGGTTTGTCAGGATTTTAGTTTCCGCACTCTGATATTTCTTATGTGAATTGATTTCTCAAGTAGTTATATCGGCACGTGAATGTGAGACCCGGAATTATTACGTTTTGAACTGATTTTGAAATACCTCATCCTGAGTTTAGGGATTATAAATTGTTGATTTCATTTTATTGGTCTCTATTTCACTTAAATTTTGAAATTTGGATGTGATTACCGTGAGGGGGTTACACATGCAAAATGGCATGGCCCCAAGCAGAAATTGGGAGATTAGATTTCATAAGTAAAGGTCTTGCAATTAGTTGCAACCTTTTAACCAATGATTCTGCAAGTCCATTTTGCGTATGAACATAAGCTACAAGATGTTCAACATCAATTCCAAGGGACATACAATATTCATTAAAAGCTTGTGATGTAAATTCACCAGCATTATCAAGACGTATTTTCTTGATAGGATAATCAGGGTAATGTGCTCTTAATCTAATCAATTGAGCAAGTAATCTCGCAAACACTAGGTTATGAGAAGATAATACGCAAACATGCGACCATTTAGTTGATGCATCAATTAAAACCATATAGTACCTAAATGGTCCGCATGGTGGGTGTATTGGCCCACAAATATCTCCCTATATCCGTTCTAGAAATGTGAGAGGCTCACTTTCTACTTTGCTTGGTGAGGGGCGAATAATTAACTTTCCCTTGGGACATGCAGCACATGAGAAATCATGCGATTATGGTATTTGTTTACACTTCAGGGTAAGTCCACATGAATTCCCAATTATTTGTCGCATCATGATTGAACCGGGATGGCCTAACCGGTCATGCCAAAAAATAAATTCATTATTAAACATATGGTTTACATTATCAAACTGATGGTTTGAATTGGCAAACTTCTGGTCTGCATTAGTGAACTTCTGGTTCTCAATAGCATGTGTTTCAATTGTGCTTATACATGTGTAATACAAACCAGAAGAAAAAATAGGAAAACTTTCTAATATGCATTTTCTACCAGCAACTATATTTGTAATCACAAGATATTCCTGATTATTTTTAGTTGTTGTTACTAAATGATATCCATTTTTGCGGATATCTTTGAAACTCAGTAAGTTTCTTTTAGACTTGGTAGAATAAAACGCATTATCAATGCATAATTTTGTTCCTTCAGGTAACAAAATATTAGCTCTTCTGGAGCCTTCAATTAAATTTATACTACCAGATATAGTTTGAACATTGACTTCTCGTATTACCAAGGAAGAAAAATATTTATCATGTCTGAGTATGGTGTGGGTTGTTGCACTATCAACGAGACATAAATCTTCAGGATTGATGCCAATAGGATTCATTCTTCATAAAAGCATAATTAAAATTAATACATATGATAGAAGCGACTTTAAATAAAATATAACCGTTCAAATTATATTAAGAAATCTACAACATCCAAATAGTTATTATCTATATCGCCATACTCAGAATTCTCACCCTGATCAACATGATTAACTTCAACATTTGATCTTTTACCAGTATTTTTAATTGATTCTTGGTAAAGATCAACTAGGTGCCTTGGTGTACGACAGGTACGAGACCAATGACCCTTGCCACCACATCGATAACATGGATTATTAGCATATTTATTATGCCTACTGCTTTCCCCTTTTTGGTTCTTATCAGTCTTTTCCCACTTTAGTAGGAATTTGAACCACCATGATATCGACCACGACCACGGCCACGCCCATGTCCATGTCCACGTCCACGTCCATGGCCATAACTAAATTCATTTGTTACTATATTCACTTCAGGGAATGGAGTTGAGCTTGTTGGACGGGATTCATGGTTTTTCAATAAAAGCTCATTATTTTGTTCAGCCACAAGGAGACAAGAAATTAACTCAGCATATTTCTTGAAACCTTTTTCACGATATTGCTGCTGCAGGAGCAAATTGGATGCATGAAATGTGGAGAATGTCTTTTTAGAAGTAATTCTGAACATAGCTGAGTTATATTCGCTTATAGATTTAAAATCTTGCAGGCGCAAATGCATCTAGTCAAAATGAGCTTTTGGAAGAATGACAATCTTCTGGTGATCATACCTTTCTTTCAAACTATTCCAAAGGACAAGTGGGTCCATTACTGTCAAATATTCAATTTTTAAATCCTCATGCAAATGGTGGCGAAGAAAAATCATGGATTTGGCTTTGTCTTGGTTGAATGCATGATTCCCTTCTTTGATTGTGTCTTCCAAAATTTTAGCATTCAGGTGAATTTCCGCATCCAACTTCCAAGATAAATAATTTTTCCCGGTAATATCAAGTGCCACAATTTCAAGTTTTGCTAGATTTGCCATGGTTCAAACTAATTAAAGAAATAAATGAAAATAATTAAAACATAAAATGTAAACAAAAATAACCGTAAATTCATAAAGACAATAAATAATTCAAAAGGCAAGATAAGAAAATTAAAACATTTATGGCTTCAGGCCATTTAATCTCATGGCTTCAGGCCAATTAATCTCAAGATGAGGAATTAAACTATTATCTTCAAGATAAAAGTTGTACATGACTTCTGGCTGTACAATAAGATAAAGGATGAAAAATATATATATAGTTTCTGGCCATATAATAAGAAAAGAGATATGACTTCTGGCCGTATCATATCATAAGAGATTAAAACTATATGACTTCTGGTCATATAATTTCAGGAATCATATGTGTATGGCTTCTGGCCATCAAAAAAATTAATATAAAAGGACTTGTAAACGATATATAAAAACAAGAACAATCTCCAATCTTAGCCATGGAACCCGATGTTATATAACAATTGGTAAAAGGATTTCTCTAATTCCATATAGTTGGTCAGATTATCCCAAATCTATTAAATAAAATAAGGTATATATAATCACTGAAGAAACCATAAGAAGATCATACCTTTGTTTAGAGCTTCGTGCTGATAACGTGTTATAAAAGTATATGTGATAAGAGAGAAGATTGATAGGATTCAGAGAAAGGATTGATAGAATTTCTAGAGAGAAGTTAGAGAGAAGTTCATCTGAAATAATCGATTACAGGCCTTTATATAGAGTCAGAAATCTAACCCTCGTTGCATGACCATGGTTATATTTAACCCTGGTTACATGACCATGGTTACTTTATATTTTCTTTATATCCTTGTCTTCTTTTGCTTTTGCTTTGTGTCAAGTCTTCTTTTCTTCTTTATGTCAAGTTGACTGGAAGAGTAATATGAGTCAATGGACATCCACATATTTAATATTCATAACAATATAATTGGTTGAAATTGTTATTTTTAATTTTTATTTTCTTGAATTAACTTTTAAGTTATGATTTATGTAGCACTGATGATCATCCTAAAATTAAACTAAGAGTACAAGTTCACATATAGCAACCAAAAAAAAACACTAAAAGACATTTTAGCCTTGTGTAACTCTCGGACCCCCCAGCAACTTGCTTTATGTATACTTGACATATCACGTCCAAGCGAACGAATCAACCAAGAGCCTTTTGTTTAGATGGGCAACTGTTTTCCTGAAATTTTTATATTTTATTAAAAAGTAGAAAATTTTTCAAATAAATAAAAATATGTTTAACTCCAATATTAAGTTAGATAATATTGACTAATTAACCATATTTGTACATCTCTATTTGAAACCTAGAAATATACTCAGATTTATGTTTGATTTTATTTCTTATTATCCCTCTTAAAATGAAATCAAATAATAATATTTAAGTTAATATATATAGTAATGTTCTAATTAATTAAATATTTCTTAATCTAGCTATGTGTCATACCCGTAAACACGAATAGATATGAAATGTAGTCAATAGAGATATTAGCTTTTTAGCACAGTCACCAATTTAAACAATTTTTCTGTTGTATAGGTTCATGCTTATGTTGACGAAGACTTGATTGCATTCCATATATATATATATATATGTATAAAAGTTATTATGCATTGAGAAATCGAAGGTAAAGTTTAAAGATACTACTATAGTGAGAGACTTTGACCAAGTCTCCGTTTGTTCATTCCACGAAAGAATCAGGCAACGAATGCTCATAAGTTTTTTGTTTCTTTTTCTTCAAATAGGAAAAATCAGGTGACTAAGGCCAATTTAGTCGGCTTCTCTTCTAGTGCTTGTCTTCTATCTTTCCAATGAAATGTGATTTGAATATTCATCTATCAATGAAAAAGATACCTTTGGAATTTGAGTTTACAAAAGTAAAGCTCAACTACTTCGTGTTTATAATTGACTGCTTCTTTAAAGAGATGTATTCAATGTATCTCAAAAAAAAGCATGTCAAGATATAGTTGTGATCTTAAAAGATGAGATTATTGAACGGTTCAAACTAGACTTTTGACAATCTAAATTTAAGTGATAACTTTATTTTTTAAAATTTTTTTTTACATTTATTGAAATAACAATTATTAAAACATAAAAATTAAATTAAATTAAATTATATCTACAGTCTAGATTTAATTTAGAAAATACAAATAAATTCTACACCTTTGGTGGAGAGAAGATAATCTCCCAATCTGCATTCCACAGCTTAACATTTGTCCAAATCATATTTGGATGATAAATTGCAGTTTCCACATTTTCTTTTCATATTAGTAACTGACTATGAATGTTCAATCCAAATCCCCTATTTCATAATCTCATGTTCATCTTTAGTTTTTCTACACTCTATTAATTAAATACTACTGGCTGAACGGAGAGGTGAACTTAGACTGGAACTTTATGTAGATGCATGTAGCCAATTAAAGTTTGTCTAAATTGTGTAGAAAATAACAGTAATGCCATTGGAAACAGGTGCACGAAGGATAGGCAAATGAGAGCTGGTTCAATGCTTTCCTTGATCAGTGCTGAAACCGATTCAGATGGAGGAGTAGGAATATCAAAAGAAGAAGACGACCTGAAAGGAAGAAACATAAACGAATGCCAACAGCAGTAACAACTGATGAGAAGGGAATGAAGCAGCCGAATGTCATAATGGAAGATATGAGTGACAAAGCTCCTACAGTACAACAAAGCCAAAAGACACAGACTAGACCAAATATTTCTAAAAGCCAAATATCATATAAAGCTAAACTTCTGGGAGAGGAAGAGAAGGAACTGGAACAGAATTTTGATGAACAGATGTTGGAAGGGCTCAATAAGGAGACCGAGTTGGCCCCTATTTTAAGAGAAGAATAGAAATAGTCATTGGGTTCAATACCTTCTCTGGTTTTACCGAATGAAAAGCTAAAGGAACTATGCAGGCTGTGGAAAGATGCACTAATATTGACGGTTCTGAGGAAAAATACCAATTTACACATGATGAAGGATAGAATCAACTGGCTTCTCAGATCAGATAACTTTGAACTAATCAATCTCCCTAATAACTACTTCATTTTTAGGACAACAGAGAAGTCTTTATGTTCTAAACTTTTGTTTGATGGCCCATGGCTGATACAGGGGCATTACTTGGCAGTTCAGAGATGGAGTCCTAATTTCAACCCATATTGCAACAAAGTTAGGAGAGTGGCGGTTTGGATAAGAGTTCCCACACTTCCATTACATATTTACTCAGAGGATTGTATGTTTGAAATTGGCAATCTAATAGGGCGCACACTAAAAGGGGATATTGTTAGATCTCTCATGTTTTGATGATAACAAAGGATGGTATGAAAAAAAGTGATAAACAAATAAGTTTGAACAAAGTAATAACAGGGCAAAATCATCACTTGAAGTAAGCATTGGAGTAATGAAGAAAAGCGAAGAGAAAAAGCTGAGAAACTTCATTATTGGCAAGTTTTCTAAAGGGTTACTCGAGTAGTTACTCAAGTAATGAGACAGAAACTTGAAGTAACCAGGTCAAACTTCAAGTAACCTGCCAATGTTACTCGAGTAATAAGGTAAATGTTTTCTAGTTGCTCTCGGCCTGCCAACATTACTCGAGTAACCAGGTAATTCACTTGGAGTTGCTCTCGGCCTGCCAACGTTACTCGAGGAGCTACTCGAGTAACCATGTAAAAGACTTCCAATTGCTCTCAGCCTGCCAATGATACTCGAGTCTGTACTCGAGTTACTTTGTTTCAAGAAATGTGTTGCTCTTGGCATTTTCTATCCTGCCAATATTACTCGAGGAGCTACTCGAGTAACTCACTGTGGTAAGCAAAACCTGAAGGTAATACTTGAATAACATGATATGTTTTAATGACACTTCACTCGAGGCACTACTCCAGTATGCAGGTATTTAATCCCTTATTTAAAACTAGATTGCCCGAGTAAGTAATCGAGTAATGTGTAGATTTATTGACACAGAACTTCAAGTCATTACCCGAGTAAGCTATGCAGAAGATTTATGTTTACTCGAGTATGTACTTGAGTAACAAGGTAAGAAAACTTGAAGTGCTCTCAGCCTTGAAATCCTGCCAATATTACTGGAGTGAAGCATCGAGTAACCTAAAGTTTATTTAAGGGTTTACTCGAGTAACTAATGAAGAAAAGTTTTCCATACCCGATTTATCAAAGTTTTCCCGATGATACTCGAGTAAGTACTCGAGTAAACTTAAATGAATACTCGAGTAACTACTCGAGTATGCAAGTCCAGAAATTTAGAAATCATTCCAACGCTCATTGATTTATTTCCTATATGATTAAACTTTCATTGTATTAGTACTCTTAGCATATCCACAGATAAACAATGAAGAGATCTTACCAAATAAGGAAAGTCAAATGCAACGTTCAAATGCCACCTACCGCAAACGCACATTTTTCAAATACTGGAAAAGTCAACAGTGGCTGCGCACGCTCTAACAGACATGAAGAAATATGTTCCAACAATCATTACTAACGCATCTATATATATGGGAACATCCAAACAGAGAAAAAGAACAAGAACACACACACGAACGCTTTGTCAAGTTCATTACTCTGTTTTACATTATACTTGTAATTCTATGCTTCAGTGATTCTTATTCACTCTGTGAGAGAGATATTTCATTCAAACTCAATATTTGTTATTGAGGTAACTTAAGGTTGTGGAACCTTGAGTTGGGATTAGATTACAACTTGTAAGGGGGAGCGAGTGTCCAGGCGAAGGAACTTGCTTGTACTGAGGTGCCAAGAACCCACTGAATCTTGGAAGTTATAGTGAAACTCTCAGAGAAGCTCTAAGGACTGGATCAAAGTGGTTGTGGCCGAACCAATATAACTCTCGGTGTACACTTCGGTGATATTTCTCCTTACTCTTTATTGCTTTATATTCACCGTTAAGTTTTTATTTGCAACAAAATTTTAGTATCACCCAATTCACCCCCCCTCTTGGGTGAAACGCTTGCTCTAACATTTGGTATCAGAGAGTAGGTCTTCTTGTTAAGGCTTAACAACCTAAGAAGGATCCAATGGCAAGCATGGGTGAAGGAATTCTTCCTGACGGAGCATCCATCGCTAGACCTCCAGGTTTTAGTGGAGAACACTTTTCTTTCTGGAAAGCAAAGTTCAGAGTATTCGTGATGGCTACTAAATATGGGCTATGGGATGTGATTGAGAGTGGAAGCTATCAACCTACAAAGATTGTAGATTCTCAGAAAATTCCCAAGACTCTCAAAGTGCTTTGAGTCAAAGTGAATATTTTAGAATTTGCACACTTCCAACAGCAAAGGAAATGTGGGAAGCTCTGGAGATAGCTCATGAAGGAACTTCAGGAATAAAGGAGAATCGGATCAACACCTTGGTCACTGAATTTGATCTACTTCGAATGAAATCAGGTGAGTCAATATCTGAATTCGAACTTAGATATACTCATCTTATTAATCAACTTTCAGCACTTGGGAAAATCTATGATCAACATACCCAAGTACGAAAGATTTTGAATATTCTTTCTAAAGAATGGGAGGCCAAAGTCACTGCGATAGAAGAAGCAAAAGGAGAATCAATGAGATCAGTTGCTTCTCTATTTGGAAGTCTTTTTGAATATGAAAGCAAACTAAAGTTCAAACGGGAACTAGATGACATCGGTGACAAGAGAAAGAAAGGCCTAGCACTAAAAGCAAAAGAAGAAAATCAAGATGAGGATGAGGAGTTTGACGATGATGAAATGGGCCTAATCATAAAACGATTCAGAAAGTTCTACAAGAAAGGACAAGGATTCAAACACTTTCAGAAAAGAGGAACTAGCAGCAAAGATCATATCATTTGCTATGAATGTGGAAAACCAGGACATATCAAATCAGAATGTCCAGAACTGAATCAAAAGAGCAAAGAAAAGAGGAAACACAAATTCTTTAACAAAAAGAAGGCCTTTGTATCTGCTATATGGGGTGATAGTTCCTCTGACGAAGAAAGTGATGAAGAAGAAGTAGATAACATATGCCTCGTTGCTCAAGAAGAAACCGAAGAAGAGGTAAATGATCCTGATCCTACCTATGATGAATTATTTTCTGAATATAATGCCTTACATTCTGAATTCATCAAAGTAGTTAAAGAATTAATTGTTTTCAAAAAGAAAAACAAAGCTCTTGAAATTGAACTTAAAGAAAGTTCAGAGAAGGATTGTGAAAATTGTTCTTCGTTGAAAAAGAGAAACACTAATCTTACAAAAAATCTTGAAAAATTTACAAAAGGAAGTGAGATGCTAAATGTTATTTTAAAAGCTCAACGATTTGTAAATGACCGATCTGGAATTGGATATGATCCAAAATCATATAGAAGGAAAGGTAGAAATAAAGCAGGAGGTAAGTCATATTTGAATTATTTCCAGCATTCTGTGCATACATCAAATCCTTTTGCATTCTATAATTACTGTAATAGAAAAGGTCATTATACTTCTTCATGCATTCATAAGAAAAAAGGAATGATAGGAACCTACAAATGGGTACCTAAAGGATCATATGTTTCCAAAATTTCCTGTACTAACCCAAAAGGACCCAAAAAGAAGTGGGTACCTAAAAATTAATCATATTTAATTGCAGATGTGTCTCAAAGTATCCAAAAACAACAAATGGTACATAGACAGTGGATGCTCTAGACATATGACCGGTGATTTCAAAAGTTTTACCAAATTACAACCTAAAGAAGGTGGGAAGGTAAAATTTGGAGGAAATCAAACCGGAAGAATAGCAAGAATTGGTGAAATCAAAAATGATAAAGGCTTACAAGTCAAAGACGTATACTATGTTGAAGGATTATGCCATAACTTGCTGAGTATAAGTCAAAGTGCAGACAAAAACAACTGGGTAATATTTGACTCAGAGGAATGCCTAATTATCAACAAGAATGATTTACCACTTGATAAGAAGAATATCAAGGCTAAGCTCAGAACAAAAAGGGAAGGTAATTGTTATACTCTAGATATTAGTAGAAATGAATCTGAAAACTATTTTTTGAGTAATACCGATGAAAGTTGGCTATGGCATAAGAGATTGGCTCATGTCAATATGCATCAATTAGGCAAACTTCTCAAAAAGGATTTAGTTCTTGGATTACCCAAAGTAACTTTCAAAAATGACTTGATTTGTGATGCATGTTAAAAGGGTAAACAAACTAAATCATCTTTCAAATTGAAAAATGAGATTTCAACAAATAGACCACTATAATTATTGCATATGGATTTAGTTGGCCCAGCAAGAGTAAAGAGTCTTGGTGGCAACTTATATTCATTGGTCATTGTTGATGATTTCTCCAGATTTACATGGGTTATTTTTCTATCATCAAAAGATGAAACCTTTGAAGAATTTATTGTTTTTGCCAAGAAAGTGCAAAATGAGAAAGGTATATCCATTGCAAGTATTAGGACCGATCATGGTGGAGAATTTGAAAATCAAGCTTTTGAAGAATATTGTGATACTAATGGTATTGATCACAATTTCTCTACTCCAAGGACACCTCAATAAAATGGAGTCATGGAACATAAGAATAGAGTCCTTACTGAAATGGCTAGAGCAATGTTAAATGAAAAGAACGCATCTCAAGTGTTCTGGGCTGATGCTATGAGTACAGCATGCTATATTTCAAATAGAGCCTATATTAGAACAAAACTTGGAAAGACACCATACGAGCTATACAAAGGAAGGAAGCCAAACATTGCTCATCTACACATCTTCAGTTGTAAGTGTTTCATTCATAATAATGGTAAAGATAACTTAGGAAAATTTGATTCTAAAACTGATGAAGGAATTTTCCTACGGAATTCTAACTGAAGTAAAGCATATAGAGTTTTCAATAAAAGAACATGTGTTGTTGAAGAATCAATTCATATTGTATTTGATGAATTTGAATCCTCTGACAAAACCATTGATGAAGAACAGGAAGTTGTTTTAAATCAAGAAAATGGTCAATCTATTTCTAAATCTCTTATTCCAGAACCAAGGAAGAAGAGCAATCGCTAGGACAACCTAGAGCCTGGAAATACAATAAAAGTCATCCTTTAGATCAAGTCATAGGAGATGTGAATGAAGGGATCAAAACTAGAAATAGAATTTTCAATGAAGTAATTTTTTCTGCATTTATTTCTGAGATTGAACCTTCTAACATTAATGAAGCCCTATCAGACAATGATTGGGTTATAGCAATGCAAGAAGAACTAAATCAATTTGAAAGAAATCAAGTTTGGGATTTGGTACCCCGACCAAAGGATCATCTGATCATTGGTTCTAAATGGGTATTCAAGAACAAACTCGATAAATCCGCAATTATTGTCAGAAACAAGGCAAGATTGGTGGCCAAAGGCTATAATCAGGAAGAAGGGATTGATTATGAGGAAACGTATGCTCCAGTGGCTAGATTGGAAGCTATACGCGTACTCTTAGCCTTTGCATGCATCAAAGGATTCAAACTCTATCAAATGGATGTAAAGAGTGCATTTCTAAATGGTTACATTATGGAAGAAGTATATGTAGAACAACCTCCAGGTTTTGAGGATGTAACTAAACCTGACCATGTTTTCAAACTAAAAAAGGCTTTATATGGTTTAAAACAAGCTCCTAGAGCATGGTACGAAAGGCTTAGTAAATTTCTTATTGATCAAGGTTTTGTACGAGGAAAAGTTGTTACAACACTTTTCATAAAACGAAAACGTGATGATATTTTATTGTTCAAATATATGTTGATGATATTGTTTTCGGTGCTACTAATGAATCTCTGTGTAAGGAATTTTCTGAGATAATGCAGGGAGAGTTTGAGATGTCAATGATAGGAGAACTGAAGTTCTTTCTCGGTTTGCAAATCAAACAAAGAAAGAATGGAATCTTCATCTCTCAAACAAAGTATTTAAAAGAGTTATTGAAGAAGTATGGAATGGATGAAACAAATGGAACGGACACACCTATGAACTCAACTACATTGCTTGATGCTGATGTCAAAGGGAAAGACTACAACATTACAAAATATAGAGGAATGATTGGATCATTACTCTATCTCACGGCAAGCAGACCGGACATCCAATTTAGTGTTGGCATATGTGCAAGATATCAATCAGCACCAAAGGAATCACATGCTGAAACTGTCAAACGAATCTTTAGATACCTTGCTGACACACCAGAATTGGGTCTGTGGTATCCCAAAGGAAGAAGTGAATATCTAGTTGCATATTCAGATTCTGATCATGGAGGATACAAGACAGACAGAAAGAGCACCAGTGGACAAGGACAATTTCTTGGAGGATCTCTTGTATCATGCTTCAGCAAGAAACAAAATACAGTGTCTCTTTCGTCAACAGAAGCTGAATATGTTGCAGTCTCAAGTTGTTATGCACAAGTGATATGGTTAAAACAACAACTACAAGATCTTGGTATTTATCTTAAAGAAATACCAATCTATTGTGACAATACAAGCACGATAAGCTTGGCAAAGAATCCAGTTCAACATTTTAGAACAAGCATATCGATGTCAGACATCACTTCATCAGAGATCATGTCCAAAAGAAAGATGTAAAAGTGATATTCATTCCTACTCATCTTCAACTAGCTGACATCTTCACCAAACCTCTTGCAAAAGAACAATTTCTATACATTAGAAGAGAATTGGGAATGGTAAATCCCAATGAATTGTAAGTTATTTCAGTTTCTCATAATATTAGATGAAGTCATTTGATAATGTTTTGATGATTACTAATTTAAGCATTGGAGTATGTAGAAACTTGTTTTGCCGGAAGATTGAAACTCTGTTTTGAGAAATAAAAATAGAGGTTATCAGAGGATACCTTTACTGGAGTACCAACTTCAAGTAATAACTGACAGTGAACCATTACCCGAGGAACAACTTGAAGTAAAAGAGCACTTTACTCGAGTAAAGTCTTCCAAAACTGGAAGTAACGTATCAAGTTTCTTGGAATTTGAATCAAACGGTTCATTGGTGAGAACTGAACAGTCCAAACTGAAAATGAAAGGTTACTTGAGGCGAGCCTTGAGTAAACTTGAAGCTTACTCGAGTAACTGCAGGTCCAGATCACCAATTTGATGAGAATCGACTCAAATTTGCTCTAAATTGGGTATAAAATGATCGAGGGAACATACATGGATAATTACAATATTATTTATGCCAGGTACGCAACTTAAATAAATTATTTTAGAAATTTTTTGTATGATCACTCGAGTAAACATGCAATTTACTCGAGTAAGGCCTCGAGTAACGTCGGGTTCTAGGTCTTTATCTGTCGCAAACTCGGTCATTTCCACAAAATCTCCTCGAGTAAATCACCCAGTCCTCTCTGAAAAACTTTTCACAATTTCTTTCCTACACTATTTCCGTCAAAACCCTTCAATTTCCAGCCCCAGAAACCTCCTATTCTGCTCAGATTCACTGTGCCCTATATCACGTTTTTCACTCTGTTTTTCTGAGTTTTCCAGCTTCTTTGATTCAACATGGTTAGAACCAAAAACCTCACTCCTACAGACTCTTCTGGATCTCCACAACTCACTTATCCTCTTTCTTCTCCTCCCAGAAAGAGAAGAAAACTCACACCTAGGTCAAAAGCAAAAATCCAACTCAAACCTCAACCTCAACCGAAACCAAAAGGTGTTGTTATCAAAGAGCCAGTTGTTACAAGGGCTCAATCCAAGAAGAGCACCTCTACTGGGAGAGGCAAAAGTGCCAAGTCTCCTTCTCCTCCACCTTCTAATTCCTCAACTCCCTCTTTCACACTAAAACCTGCCAAGAAGCCTAAATATGATGTGAATGTGGCTAAGGCAATGGCTGGCATTCTAGATCAGCTTGAGAAGGGGCAGTCTTCAAAGAAATCAGAACTATCAGAAGAGGAGATCACCAAAACTTCAAAGGGGTTTAATGTCAACAAGCTAGAGGAGTCTCAGAAATACCTCATTCAATTCTCCTGGAGAAAAGTGTGCAAGACATACTATGTGGACCTCAAAGTACTTCAGGAGGTATTGAAGCATGATCTCAGTCCCTTTCTAGAACCATTTATGCCTTGGCTATCTATTAGACTTCCTTTTTGCACAAAAATAGTCACACATTTTTACTGCAACCTTGATATTCTAGATGAGCCCAATAGAACTTCAGCTAAGGAAGAAATGACTACTGTTGTTAGAGACCAAAAGATACTTATCTCACCTTCTAAGATCAATCTATGGTTAGGAATAGAGAACCCACCAGATGATATTTACTCCAAACTTGATTCAAACCAAATTTTCTCTGTTGTCAAACCTAGTGAGCTTGTAGGCCCCTTAAATTTCAAACCTAGTGATATGTGCGATCATCACAGGGTTCTATGGTATATATACTCTAGATCCCTTGTGAACAAGGCCAACAATTATACCCATTTCTCTGATAGGGACTTTAGATGGTTTGCTTCCTTACTCCTGAAGGAACAAAAAGATTTGGGGGAGTATATCTTTTCTAAAATGAAGAGGTACAGAGTAGATGGGAAAGCTACCACACCTATGCCATATCCTCATATTGTATCACTCATTCTGAAGGAAAATAAGATATGGTATCTGGAGAGCAAAGAGCATATTGAGAGGATTACTCCAGTTCGGAGAAATCAAATTAGCAAGCTCAACATTGACATTCCTCTCAAGGGTCCTCTAAAGTCTGGGTCGAAGAAGAAGAAGAAGACTGAGACTGAGACTAGCAAAATGGATAACACTCAGTCTTCGGCTCCAGCTGCCACTACATCATCACCCTCTTTCCTCAATGCCACACTTCAGTACTTCATGGAAAATATGCTCAGAGGATTCCATGTGGACATTGCCAACACCAATGCTGAGCTGATAACCAACATAAATCACAAGATGGCTGAGTTGGTTGAGCGAATGGATAAGAGGCATGAAGAGTTGCTAGCTGAGCAACCTGCCCAGGGTGAGACCTTGAAGTTAATTCTGGCTAGATTGGACTCTCTGGGTCCTGGACCTTCTGCTGGTCCATCATCACCTGCACCAGAACCATTATCATCTCCAGATCATATACCATCTCTAGAGCATATACCACCATATCCAGAGAACATCCTATCTGACCTTCATCACACTGAGGATGAGCCACTTATCCCTCCAGTCTCTAGTCCACCTGAGCCACGTCCTAAAGAGATCCTATGCTCAGTGGATAACCTCGAAACCAATGAGACCATCCATATCATCATTGATGATTCACCACCCAAACCTCAGCCTAAACCCTCTCCTAAACCTATTCCATCTTCTACCCATACAAAGAAAATCTCTCCTTCATCCTCTGATCATCATACTCCCGGAGGTACTGAAGAGGTTGAGACCACCACTATGATTGTCTATCAGCCCTCTCCTGTTCCTCCAAGAGAAGACATTCATATTCCTCCATTAAATCTTCCTGAACCAGCATCTACCAGTTCCTCATCCTTTGATTCTTCTGGTTCAGATAGCTCTTTCGTCCTTCCTGTCAAACCTATTTCTATGGTCAAGCCTTCCGATCCTCTACTTGATTGATGAAGACAAAAAGGGGAAGAAGAGCTTAAGTGTGATTTTGTGGAGTGTCTGAGTTTCTTTTTGGGTATATGGGTGTATATGGGATTTAGGGAGCTTTTTGAACTTATAACTTTTTCATTTGCAATGTAACTTTAAGTTTAATGCAAGTTTACTTAAGTTATGAATTTATTTCAAGTCCATTTAAGTTTTTAAATTATGATACATTGTTGGACTAATGAAGTATATTATGTATGCAAGGTGAATATGTTATGTTTTCAACCTTTTCCAAAACACTTTGAATTTAAACTTAACAAGGTTTTCAAATTTATCATTGAATTCAAAAAGTGTTTATTTGAGAACTTAATTTCAAAAATCTTGTTCAAAATTACCAAGTTTTGTCATCATCAAAAAGGGGGAGAATGTTAGATCTCTCATGTTTTGATGATAACAAAGGATGGTATGAAAAAAAGTGATAAACAAATAAGTTTGAACAAAGTAATAACAGGGCAAAATCATCACTTGAAGTAAGCATTGGAGTAATGAAGAAAGGCGAAGAGAAAAAGCTGAGAAACTTCATTATTGGCAAGTTTTCTAAAGGGTTACTCGAGTAGTTACTCAAGTAATGAGACAGAAACTTGAAGTAACCAGGTCAAACTTCAAGTAACCTGCCAACGTTACTCGAGTAATAAGGTAAATGTTTTCTAGTTGCTCTTGACCTGCCAACATTACTCGAGTAACCAGGTAATTCACTTGGAGTTGCTCTCGGCCTGCCAACGTTACTCGAGGAGCTACTCGAGTAACCATGTAAAAGACTTCCAATTGCTCTCGGCCTGCCAATGATACTCGAGTCTGTACTCGAGTTACTTTGTTTCAAGAAATGTGTTGCTCTCGGCATTTTCTATCTTGCCAATATTACTCGAGGAGCTACTCGAGTAACTCACTGTGGTAAGCAAAACCTGAAGGTAATACTCGAATAATATGATATGTTTTAATGACACTTCACTCGAGGCACTACTCCAGTATGCAGGTATTTAATCACTTATTTAAAACTGGATTACCCGAGTAAGTAATCGAGTAATGTGCAGATTTATTGACACAGAACTTCAAGTCATTACCCGAGTAAGCTATGCAGAAGATTTATGTTTACTCGAGTATGTACTCGAGTAACAAGGTAAGAAAACCTGAAGTGCTATCGGCCTTGAAATCCTGCCAATATTACTGGAGTGAAGCATCAAGTAACCTAAAGTTTATTTAAGGGTTTACTCGAGTTGGTACTCGAGTAACTAATAAAGAAAAGTTTGCCATACCCAATTTATCAAAGTTTTCCCGATGATACTCGAGTAAGTACTCGAGTAAACTTAAATGAATACTCGAGTATGCAAGTTCAGAAATTTAGAGATCATTCCAACGCTCATTGATTTGTTTCCTATATGATTAACCTTTCATTGTATTAGTACTGTTAGCATATCCACAGATAAACAATGAAGAGATCTTACCAAATAAGGAAAGTCAAATGCAACGTTCAAATGCCACCTACCGCAAACGGACATTTTTCAAATACTAGAAAAGTCAACAGTGGCTGCGCACGCTCTAACGGACATGAAGAAATATGTTCCAACAATCATTACCAACGCATCTATATATATGGGAACATCCAAACATGCTTGTACTGAGGTGCCAAGAACCCACTGAATCTTGGAAGTTATAGTGAAACTCTCAAAGAAGCTCTAAGGACTAGACATAAGTCAAAGTGGTTATGGCCGAACCAGTATAACTCTCGGTGTATACTTCGGTGATATTTCTCCTTACTCTTTATTGCTTTATATTCACCATTAATTTTTTATTTGCAACGAAATTTTAGTATCACCCAATTCACCCCCTCTTAGGTGAAACGCTTGCTCTAACAGATATGAACACACTAGCCCATAATGGAAATAATATACAGGCAGTAGAAAGGGGAAAATTCACAAGAGTCAGTGTGGAAATGGATCTCAATAAGAAGTTACAATCCAGATTCATGCTTAGGAATCATGTATACACGGTGAAATATGAGGGGCTAAGTGCCATATGTTTTAAATGCGATCTTTACGGGCATACTTTGGAAAACTGTAAGCTGAAAATGCACAGTACAAATGCAGCAGAGGAATAGAACAATCCGGTGAGACCTCCGGTGGCCGTGAACAATAATAGAGAAAACCAAAAATTACCTTTAGTCTCTGTGCCAGGTGTCAGTGTGGAGGAAGAGTACGGAATCTGGATGCAAGTAAAGCCTAGGGTCAAGGCGCGCCAATACCTCACTGAAGTGGACAGGAGATTACAATCGAGAACGTCACCCTTAGTCCGATCAACCGGCAAAGAATCTAAAAGAGGGAATGGCTCAAGATTCAACGCTTTGCAACAATATGGGTCAGAGGTCTTATCCAAGAAAAAAACTGCCCTCAATCAAGAAAAAGGGGCAGGAAGCACAGTGGAAGAAGAAGGAAGTAGGTAAACAAGCCACAAATGGAGGCGATGGGAAGCTTAAGCAACGACTAGAAGGTTCAGTCTCAGAATTTAGGATGGGAGAGACAAGCAGCACAAAAGTAGTATTGGAAGAGAGAGGCTCGGAATAGAGGATATTGGGTGCTGGTTCGGAAGTGACAATGGGTAGTAATCACGTGGAGATGATACCCTTGAATATTCAAACAAGGAAGAATGGGTTTGAAGTTAAAATGGATGAGAAGGAACTGATGGGCTAAGAAGTGAAAGGGTATGGGCCTGCTAAAAA
Source organism: Inga laurina (assembly GCA_963855925.1). Classification (NCBI taxonomy): domain Eukaryota; kingdom Viridiplantae; phylum Streptophyta; class Magnoliopsida; order Fabales; family Fabaceae; genus Inga; species Inga laurina. The sequence goes on from OY979704.1 coordinate 31,230,524, forward strand.
CTCTAAGCTCAACCCAATTTTGAACATAACAAAAAATAGGAGAATTGGAAATTCCTTTGGGCAAACAAAATCATCCTCACATAACTTGGTTTTTGGATCTATCTCCAAAAGTGGGTTGTTTAAGTTGGATCATATTAAGGAGGAAATGCAACACATGAGAAGTAAGAATTTAATGGAGCATGAGGGCATCCATGGGCTGAGTGTTTTGTGAAGACCAACAGAAGAAGACAACCAAGTCAGTGTGGAATCATTGAACGAGTTCACTCAATCTCACCAACAAGGGACTGAAATGAGTAGCAGAGAATGGTGTCCGAAACACCAATCACTGTCTATTCGGAGGAAGCTGCCATGGATGCCGATACAGGGATGGTTGTTTTCACCAAAGAAATTACCATGGATGCTGAACAAGCTAGGATAATTAATACCCAAGGAGTTGCAGAAGATGATCAGATTTGGTAGATGACGTTATCATAGAAATACCAGAGTCAGGACAGTAAAGTTGTAACTCTCAGGTTCATCTCCTTGCCTTGTTTTTCTATGATTAATACGAACATATTAGCTTGGAATTGTAGGGGAGTGGGATCCAATTATTTCCCCAGAAGGGTCCAAGACATAATTCAAGGTAAAGATGTCAAGATTTTGATTCTCACTGAGACCCGGGTTAGTGGTAGTAAGGCTGATAAAATTATTAGAAGGTTGGCCTTTAATACCTAGTTACGGCTGGAAGCGATGGGATATGTAGGAAGAATATGGGTTTTGTGGAATATTGAAGATCTTATGCTGGAGTATATTTTGTCTTCAACCCAAGCTATCCATGTTAAGGTTGTAGTGGCTAATGAAGCTAAATAATTTGCTCTCTCCTGTATTTATGCTAAGCCAACTTGCAATCTTCGTCAAGCTCTGTAGGAAGAAATTAATTATATGAGTTATATGATTGATATTCCTTATCTAGTAGTAGGTGATTTTAATGCCTATCTCTATAGTGGCGACAAAAATGGCGGATCGAGTCCTAATTTTAGTTATATGAGACAATTTCAAGACTGCATTTCAAGGTCTCACCTCATTAAGACGGAAATTATAGGTGAGAGGTTCACTTGGGAGCATGGGACTCTAAAAGAAAAAATAGGCTGGGTGTTCATGAATAATGAGTGGAATCGCTAATACCCCCTAACGAAGACTTATCACTTGAGTAGATTTGGTTCTGATAATTGACCAATCCTAGTTAAATCTTCTCCTTCGTAATCTCATTGCCGAGCGAAACCTTCCTTTCGGTGCTAGGCTGCCTGGTTTCTAGAAGAAGGTTTTGGGGATTTGGTCAAATAATCCTGGACCAGGGGTCTTTGGAATGAAAAAGTTAACAATTTCTCAAAAGGGGCCCGCGAGTGGAATGCAAGGAAGGTGGGTAACTTAAATGGTAAGAAGAGGAGAATTATTTAGAGAATTGAAGGTATTGAAAGAACGAGGGTGATACGAGATAGCCAACACATTGCACAAATAAAGAATGAGCTATGGAAGGAGTATAATAAGGTCCTTGCTTAGGAGGAACTTTTATGGTACCAGAAATCTAGGTGCAATTGGTTGAAATGGGGCGACAAAAATAGTAAATTTTTGCATACTACTGCGGTGGTAAGAAGAAGGTGGAATAGGATTGATGACCTTAAAAATAATGACTGTGAATGGGATTTTGATAAGGCTTCCTTGAGGAGGATGGCTATCAACTATTATAAAGGCCTTTTCAAAAGTGAATTGACTAATTTCAACTCTATTGATATGCACAATCAATTTCCGGCCTTAACCCCTACAGAGCTTGATAAGATCAATGTTGTCCTCTCTAAGGAAGAAATCAAAGCGACAACCTTTAATCTAGGGGCTTTTAAGGCTCCTGGACCGGATGGATTACAAGCAGTGTTTTACCAAGAATATTGGTCTACTCTTGAAGAGAATATTACTGATTTAGTTATGGGTGCTTTTCAAGATCCTCAGCATATAAGAGACATAAACAACACCAACATTGTTCTAATTCCTAAGCTAGAAAAATCAGAGACTATTAAGGATTTTAGGCCTATCTCTCTCTGCAATGTTAGTTACAAAATCATAACTAAAATGCTGAGTCGTCGTCTTCATGATATTATGGGGAAAGTAGTAGGTGATCATCAGTGTAGTTTTATTACGGGGCATCAAAGTACCGATAATATAATCGTTGCTTAGGAAGTAATCCATTCCATGAAAACTAGAATCGGGAGGAGGGGTTAGATATCGGTTAAGATTGATCTTGAGAAGGCTTATGATCGTCTTGAATGGCCTTTTATTTATGATACTCTTAGATCTGTGGGTGTGGATGGAAAAATTTGTCAGATTATTATGGCATGTATTACGAGTCTGTCATTTCAAATCTTATGGAATGGGGAAGCCACTAAGAATTTTAAATCCTCCTATAGAATCAAACAGGGCAATCCTTTATCTCCTTACATCTTCACACTGTGTATGGAGCGCCTTGGTGTTAACCTTATGAAATTCTTGTCAGAATTGCACATTCCTCCTAATTCTCCCATATATTAGTGGGCATTTGGGAGTGCTAAATAGAGGAAATGTGTTCTTTTCATGCTTGGCACAAAAAGAGTATAAATATGGGGGAAATATGTTACTAATTGTCATGATTACTCAGCTAATGATCTTTTGTGAGTTCTTTGTGTTAAAAGGATGCAAATTCAGTCATAGCTGGACCAGAGAAAGACAAATTCAAGGAGAAGGAAGTGAAATGAAGCTGAAGCCATCAACCATGCCAGGGAAATGCAAGAAGGGATGAGAACAGATTGTAGAAAAAGAGAAAACTAAACTTCAAAGATGACTGGCCACGGCCAACCATTCTATGGGTCGCGGCCAACCTGAGGTCAGAAAGTCACTGGCCGCGGCTAGGAATATATGGGCCAAAACCCAAAACTGGACAGAAGCTCACTGGCCACGGCCCACAGATTTCCTGGCCGCGGCCAACCCCCAAAAATGTTGTTGTGCATTTTGTAACTCGGGAGCTATAAAAGCGAAAACCAGAAGCTGAAAGGGGGAGGCAGATTAGGAAAGACCTAAGGAGGTGGCTGAGACATTCCTCTGAGCTTGGGTGTGTCTGAAATCAAGGAGAGATCGAAGATTTGTAGAGATTTCAGCTCAGATTCTCTAGTTTTTCTGTATTCATTCCATTTCTCCTCTGTAATTCTAATATGGTTGTAATGAGAGTTTATGTCTATGATTCATTTTTGAACATGGATAGCTAAAGTCCCATTCTAGGATTGTTTATGATCCTTTGTATGGATTAAACTTGATTCCTTTCCTCTCTAAGTATCTAATGGCATATATATGTTGATTTTACTCCGTCTTTACTACTGTTTGTGACTGGACATCACTGTGGATGATGTGTTCAATTAAATTAAGCTTGAGAGAGTTAATTTAATTGTAGAACTTGAGTGAAATCATGCTAGACTTGAAGTTTACAACTAAACGAACGGTTTGTTAGTAACATAGAGATATAGTTATTAACCTAGCATTGTCAAATTAAGATTGGTGTGTAATGAATAGCTTCTCTTAGCTGTAGCAAGAGATTGTGCATGCTAATAGAAGATATAAAACTGGTTGTGACTTGAGAGAGCTTAATCATATGCTTGAGATTCTTAGACTGACATATATATACCCCATGGAAAGGATCCTTGGAGAGAAAAAGAAGTAAGTTTATGAAATACTAAGGGGATAGACAATCCTAGGCTTATTATATTTGATTGAAGTCACACAAATCAGAGTTTTGTTCAGTAAATTTTAGTTTTACAAATATATCTTTTGAAATTCCTTTTTCCATACTCAACAACATGTTTTGGCTCAACTTAATTGAATTCACCAAATCTATTGCGTGACTAATTTGTTACTCAAATCCTCGAGGGAACGATCTTTACTTATCACTTTATTACTTGACGCGATCCGTGCTCTTGCGGTAGCGAACACTTGGTCACATAATCCAAGATGCTATTTTGGCAGGAGAATGGGTTCCGATAAAGCTTAATAGGAATGGCCCTAATATCTCTCATCTATTATGACCTCATTTTATTTGGAGAGGCCTCTAATAGCCAAGTAGAGGTTATGTTAAATTGTTTGCAGGCGTTTTGTAATATGTTAGGTCAGAAAATGAACAAAGACAAAACTAGGGTATGCTTTTCAAGGAAGGTTCATTTTTCCAGAGCCTATGATCTGAGTCAAAAGATGGGTGTTTGTTTAACTAGGGATTTGGGGAAGTATCTTAGCATTCCTCTTATTCATAAGAGTGTCCCAGTTCACCTTCATGCCCCTTCTGGAAAGAAATCTTAAAAAGATTTCAGGATGGAAAAGAGGTTATTTGAGCTTTGCGGGTAGAATCACTCTTATTAAATCAGTTTTATCCGCATTTCCTTCTTATCAGATGCAGACTTTGCTTATTCCTAAAGGAGTTTTATAGGAAATGGAGTGGAAAAGTAGGAAATTCCTAGAGGATGAGCAGGATGACCAGAAAAAACTCCACCTCATCTCTTGGGATCATATTACAAGGGGCAAGAAAGAGGGTGGTCTGGAGATTCGTGATATGTGTAAACAAAATGAAGCCTTCATTATGAAATTGTGTTGGCATGCGATGAATAATTTTGATAAACTATGGGTTCGTGTTCTGAGAGAGAAGTACGGGTGGGACCAGATATATGGTCTGGTGGCTCAAAGGAATAGCTCTACTACCTGGAGAGGTATATGCTTGGTTTGGGATAAATTCCAGAAAGGAGTGGGTGTTCAAGTCGGCAATGATCTTTCAACTTCTTTTTGGTATGATAACTAGTCGGAATTGAATCAACCTTTGATTGAGTTATTTCTAGGCTGGGAGGTCTTTGTGGACAAGAATGAAAGAGTGCGTGATTATGTTAATCCTGGAGGTGAATGGGATGTCTCCAAGCTGGGTAGATGGTTCAGCTCTCAAGTTGTCGAACAAATTACATGTGTTCACCCCCCGGTGATAACAGAGGAACAGATAGGTATTTCTGGAAACCCTCTTCTGATGGTTGTTTTTCTGTTAGTTCTTCCTATCACTTTCTTTCTGCAGGTTCTTCCAATTGCAATACAGCATTTTGGAGGTTGCTATGGAGATGGGATATTCCGGAGAAGATTAAATCCTTCATGTGACTTGTGGCACATGGAAGGGTGCATACAGCAGACCTCAGAGCAAAGAGTGGACTATCGAACATTGCATCCTGTCCATTTCTTTGTGATCAGGATGAGAGCTTGATGCATCTCTTAAGGGATTGTGCCAACGCTCGTGAAAGGTGGATCTCCATAATTAAACCTACCATGTGGGATAATTTTCTTAATTTACAGGGAATGGAACCTCAGACATGAAGCTAGCAGGGATTTCACTAAGAAGATCAGATGGGCAACTCTGTTTGGATACATTTGCTGGGATATCTAGCTGAACAGATGCAGGAAGCTGTTTGGAGAAGAAGCCGACGTTAACTATCCAAATGCCAACTCTAGCTTTTTTTGGGCAAGTTGGGACATGGATTTAAGCTCTCATTATAAATTTTATACTCACGCCGTTAGTAGAGCAGGAGGTCAGCTAATAAGAAGGCCAGGTTTTTATACACTGGAAGCAGACAATTCAGTTCTTCACTTAAGGTAAAGTGCAAGCGCCGGCGTTATTAAAGGGGAAGATGGAGAGTGGTTTTGTGGAAACATATGTAAACTTACGCAAGTTCCTTCGATGGTAGCTGAGATTATCGCAATCATCTAGGGCCTTCAAATCTATTGGAATAGAAATCTTAAGAATATTAGTCTTTTTACTGATTATATTGAAGCAATGCATTTACTTATGAGGGGTTGTGATGAGAACCACCCCTTTAAGGAGGTCATTGAAGAGGCTAGATTATAGTTATCTAGAGAATGGTGTGTCCTTATTAGCCATTTCTCTAGAGAGTAAAACATTCAAGCGGATCTTTTAGCTATGCTTGCTCATAGTAGTAGAGAGAATTCTGTCATCTTTGATCACCCACCACCTGCTCTTTTAGTAGGTGGTAGTTGAAGAAGGATCCTTAGATGGGCCTCTTTTGGAGTCTCTTTTTCTTGTATTAATGGATTAATTAATTCTAGTTTTAAGTCAAAAAAAAAGAAGAAGAAGAAACAGGTGCACAGAAAATTTTTAAAAAAATGGAAAATTTGAACCAAATATTCATAAACATCTCTTAAGAAAATTCTCAAGAATTTGCCTCTTATTAATGGAAAAAGCATGCATGCTAGAAAAAGTTTCCCCTGTATCAAAGCTTGGTCCAACTTAAATTTATATTATATATTAGTACTATAGATTTAATTGTTTGTCATCAAACTAACCAAAACAAAGTCTCATTAATGAACACTCAAAAACAAAGGAAAGAGCCAAGATAAATATTGTTTTAGCACTAATAGGTGTTAGAGTGAATCATAAGAAACTTGTTAAAGTAGTTGTTGAAAGTCAAATTTTTGTCGTATTAGTATCTCTTAAGTAAAATCTTTAATTTAATTAAGTCTTATCAACCTAAAAAAAGATAAAGCAAGAGTCTTGGGGGGAAACAATTTTTAACACTTCACAAATTAGCATTGAAAAATTTTAGGTAAAATTGGAGATAAATCCCCTTTTGGAAATTTAAGTGGGCCATGGTTCATAGGAAAGAGGTGAAGCCAAGTCCTTCAGGGGAAAGAAGTGTGATTGCAAAAAGACTCAATTACCCTTTAAAGTTTAATAAATGAACAAGGAGGGCTATAAAAAAAAAAGGAAAAAAGACAAAAAAAAATACCGCTTGAACTTCAAAATCCCTAATCTTTGATTTCTTATTAAAATGGGTAGTCAATTGCTACATAAGTGTAGTTTGTACTTATACTCTTATAAGCAACAAAACTAATTTGGGATTTTGGAGTTCAAGTGATATTTTCTTATCTTTTTCTCTAAAAAAGGAGGGGAAAATGACATAAAAATATCACTTGAACTTCAAAATCCCAAATTAGTGCTTTGACAAAGTTTGTGTTGTCAATCCCATTATTATTCTTGTCAATCTCATTATTCTTCTTGTCAGTGAGATTTTGAAGTTCAAATGGTATTTTTTTTTGTCATTTTCCCAAAAAAAGAGTGGCCAATTCTCCTAGTAAAGCTCTTCTCGTGCCCTCAACAAATAACCTTGGATTCTCTTTTCATGTGAAAGCTTTATGATATATCCTGAAAATTAATTTCCATTTTTAATATATAGGAAAGTTAAGTTGTTTATGAAGACCTTTTTTTGTTAGCTTTGGGGTCCTCAATCAAAAATTAACCAAGGATTGTGTATAGACAAATTTAAGATCATTCTCTCTTCTTAAAGAGTCTTTTATTGATTTCTAAGTGATCTAAATGTCATGCAAATACAATGAAAATAAGGGAGAATTGGTTTTGTGTTTTTGCAAATAATAGGTAAGTGCAAAATTGAAATAATAAAAAAAACCTAAAGCTACTATTTTTGGTCTTTTAAAATATGATAGTGAATGGAATAGAATATGAATGAAGTGAATTCTCTTGAGAAATTAGTACAATGGCTATCTTTGTTCAGTAAATGATATGGGTGTCAAAATTCACTAAGTCTAATAAACTCCAAGTAATCACATTGGGTCTAACACTCCTAATCAATAGCTAGTCTTACGATTACATTTATAGATATTGCTTAGGAATATTATTAAATACCACTTGATGTGTAAAATAGATTGAATTAATACAAATGTTTTTTCTAGTGTGAATGCACAATCATGATTCAAATTAACCCAAATCAAATACATAAACTAATAACTATATAGCAAGCATAGTCTCATTGAATTAAAAGAAAATACATAAATGAAAATCATCCAATCACAATAATACAAATACAAACACAATATAAGCAATCTCAGCTCAGCAATATGAAGTCTCAATAACTCACAACAAAATCCTATTGAAACTACTTTAGAACATTGAAAGGAATTAGAATAGCAATAGGAAATTAATAAAGGAGCTAAGAAAAGCTCCCCCATTGAAGCTATAGAACTCAAGGCAATCTTCCTGATCTTCAAGAGTTGAAAGCTAATCAGGTACTCATTCAGTTAAGCAAAGCCATAAATTCTTTGAAATGTCAAACACCCATAGAAAATAAATGAAAGTGTCAAAACTTATGAGAAGACAAATGAATGCCGTGGGTTCTTGAGGAGAGAATGAACTAAAGCTAGATGGTAATGCTGGAGAGAGAGTGGTGAGAGAGGATGACGATGGTGAAAGAAGACGCCGACGGTGGTGAAAACGGAGGAAGTAGGTGGTGGTAGTCTAAGCAGTGTTGTGGTCGAGCTCCAAGGTGAAACTAGAGAGAGGGAAGAAGTGGGCAACAAATGACGTGAGCTTGTAGCTCCAGCGACGGTGGTGTATGGTTCGGGCGATGATGGTGTGTGGTTGATGGTAAAGCCATTCGAACCTCCAATTTCCTCTTCTTCCTCCCTCAAATCTTGACCTCCCTCTCCAGACAGTGTCGCCTAGTGGTGGAGCAACAGAGAGGACGAAGGTAGAAAGCACTGATGATGAAGGCTAACTCCGGATGTGGTGGTCTGAGGAAGGGTTGACAGAGGTGAAGTAGTCGACAGTGGTGGCCTTTTCTCACTCAAAGTCGACTTCCCTCTCTCTCTAAGTGTCGGCTGCTCCTCCTCTGGTTTCCAAGTTCTATTGCAGCCTCTTCGTTCCTGATATATCGAGTTTGTAGAACAAGAAGGTCTCATTCAGACCTAGTTCCTAGTCAAAATGTAAGTTTCAGCTGTAATTGCTACACAAATCCCTATAAATATATTCACCACACCTCATTTTAAATATTCCCACATTTCTTTTAACCCTTCATCTCATTCGTTTTCTCTCATTTACGAATATTTTTCTAAAAGCTGAAAAACTGAACAAGGTAATCAAATATGATAAACAGTTTTTTTATTCTTTCATTTTAATCTTTTTTCCCCGCGCATAATATTTATTCTCACTATTTTTTTTCCAGATATTGAAGGACCTTTTCTTACCATTTCCTATTTTCCTTACATAATGATAACCATATTATAACAAACAATACAATAATTTCTTATTACCTACGTATTCTCAATAATATTACTAATATATACTTTATACTAAGCCAATTTAATTAAATAATTCTTTTTAGATAATAACTATTATCAATTAAACTATTGAAATAATATATTATTCTGTCCCATATTATAAAAATGGAGATAGACAATTGTATAATTTTTTTTTTTAAATTTCACAAAATATTTGTAGCGGTTTTAAGATATACAACCGCTATAAATTTAAAACAAAAAGGTATAAAAGTTTTGGCACCAAATTTAAAATTTCATATGTTATTAGTAGCGGTTTTATAACCGCTACGGATTTTTAGCGCATTTTTTAAACTTTTCTTTTGAATTTAGTAACGGTTTTGTAACCACTACAAACAAGGAGCAAATTTTCATTTTTCATTTCCCGCTATTGGCACCAATATTTGTAGTGGTTATAAAACCACAACAAAGCTTGTAAGGAGATGAGTTATCACTATTGAATATTGTAGCAATTGGTACAAACCGCTACAAATGTAGTAGCGATTGTGTTACTTGAGTAGCGATTCATTTTAACCACTACGAAAATGTTTGCAACAGTGGATTTTGTAATGGTTTTGTTAACCGCTCCTAATGTTATTTGTAGCGATTAAAACCGCTACAAATAGATCTTTTTAACCGCTACTAAATCGCATTTTTTTATAGTGTTAAAGAGCAACAATTCAAAAGTTTGTACAAGGACTACACTGCAAACAACTTTGATCACAATTAGTCATAAAAAATGATATTTAAGTTCACAAATAGTGATAAAGTCCCCAAATATATCATGAAATAACTTATCAAAATATGGTTTGATCAGTTGCCTATGTTGAAAATGGATTGCATATAATGGATTACCTTAGCAAATATATAGGAAAGATGAATTGCAAGTAGGGAAGACTGGGCTGCACATTAAATTTTCAAATGGGAAGATAAGTTGGACAAAAAGGGAAGACAAGTTTCACAAAATTTAATTTACATATGGGTAAGTAAATTGCGATTAGGGATTAGTGTGCACACAGAGTGAAGTGGTCATTTCATATGGCTACTCAGTTCTTCTAAAGGACCTCATAGCTTCACCTTTTCATAGGGATTATTCATCAATTAAATTAAATTTCAAATGGGATTTATCCCCAATTTTCCCAAAATTTTAATAATCTTTTTAAGAGTCTAAAATAATTATAAAAGATGAAATTAATTTCTCAATTATGTGTTGATAATAGTCCAACTCTATCAGGCCGCATATTGGCCAGCAAGAGAGTTTTTTTTTTTTTTTTTTTTTTTTTTTTTTTTTTTTTTTGCCAACAGCAAAAGAGATATTACTTCATTAGGATGATGCAAATATTTTCTTATGTAGGATAAATAGTAGAATCCCGAAGACTATGACTTGTCCAAGTCGTCTTTTATAATTTGTAGCGTCATCCTTTGTCCGCGCCAAGCGATTAATATTCTCCCTCCGATACCAAATGTTTATAACACTAAGTTATAGAGATTTAGAAAATCAATTAAGTTAATTTTATTTATAAAAAATGTGTTGATACTTTAAAATATCTATTTTAATAATTGGAAATGGGAAAATACTTCCTTGATGGAAAATCTACCCCATAATATATGTGTAATCAATAAAGAAAGTTTAGGGAAAAATTATAAATTTGAGAAACAAGATATATTGAGGTTTTACATTAAGTATCAAAACAAGCTCTCTCTGCTAGCTTTTACATAATACAGGGTTCCGGAACCCAGACCGGCCGGTCCGGCCTGAGAACCGGTGAACTGGTGCCTAAACCGGTTTGGTCCGGTGACCGAACCGGTTCACTCTTTTTTTAATATTTTTTTCTTAGAATTTCATATTAATAAACCTAAAATATTCAATTTTTCACCGGTTTAGTCCCGATTTAGCTCCAGTTTGGCCCCGATCTGACCCACTAACCCTTAACCCAGTACCCCTACCGGTTCAATACCCGGTCCAAATTTTAATACCTTGACATAATCACCTCTAATTAGACCCCTCATATATATAACCTAATAGTACTTGATTTCCTATAACTATATTAAAAAAAAAAAAAAGTTGTACCAACTAAAATCACACCTTAAATGTTTTACCGGAAAAAAAACACACACACACACACACCTAACAAAAGTTAGTTTAATTAGTTGGTAAGGATTTGGTTAATAACTTACAGAGATGTGAGTTCAAATCCTTTTTTTTTTTTTTTTGTGCAACTTGTTAGTGGACAAACTGTAAGTATCTTTTAAACCTTTTAAATGTGAAGGCATGCATTGACCATCATCATGAATTTCGCCACCCAACTCGCTTAAATTAACTTTATCCAACCAAAAAATATCAAGCTTCAACCTATACAATTAAAATCACATGGTTTAATTAAAAATTTACAAAGTCCAAACGAATGATTGACATGGACTCTTACTAACTCTTACCATCTACCACTAAAATTCAAATCCGAGTGAAAATTGTGGGGACACAACATATATGTGTTGGAATAAATACAGAAATAATTTCTATATACATAATATATAAACTCTAAAATTGAGAGTAGTAACAAAAAACTTTATCAATAGTAATTTACTATAGTAACTCTGCACGTGATATCTTGCAACCTGAGAACTGAAAAAGAGAAAAAGAAAGAGTTAGAAATAAAAGATACTATATCAGGGCTTCTTTTAACGAGAAGGTGGGTACATTGATAGTCTAAGAATAGCTGTCACTTATCAAGGAAACCCAAGGATTTGAACTCTTGTTTAAATAATTAAATATGTAATCATCAATAATAAAATATATAATAGTCTTCCACTTGGGCCACAACCAAATGTTATTTGGTGAGTCAAGGTTCATTTAAGCAATACTACAATAATCACGGTAATAAATTCTCTTTGATCGAGTATTATCTTTCAAGCATCACAAGCAGTACCCTTACTTAATGGGTCAAAACTTAATGAATAAACCCAGAATGTTTATACGGTTCCAACTTAAATGTTTGCTAAGATTTAGTAATTTAGGTACCAATAATTGAGACTACAAACTTCAATTTGAATTCTATCACTTAAATAATGTCTCATCTAGATCAGTAAATGTGATCTATCCCTGATGAGATATTTAATCCTTTGATTTCTCTAAAAGCATGCTCTTCATTAAAGGATATATGTTTTATGTGTTTATGACTTATTGACTCTACGGCTATATAACACTCTTAATTGAAAATTTGCAAAGTTCAAATAGTTGAAAATTTGTCTGAAATTAATTGCATAAATATTAAAGTAATTAAACGATATACCAAAACAAAATTTTCCAAATTATCATAACGTGCAAAAATAGCCAAAAATTAATTTTTCCATATTAAAACAATTAAAATGAAACATAAAATATAAATCAACATTCAAATATTTTGATAGAAATTAAATCCAAACAATTAATCAAATATTTAATTTTGAAAAGGCCGAACTATGAAGAACAAAATATAGCTATGAAACATTAATTTAGCTCAAAACAATTTCTCGTGGTATTTATAACATGGCTAAATTACACAAGCCCCAAAAATAGCCCAACAAACATTTTTCCTGAATTGAAACAAATAATTAAATTGCCTAAAACCCTTTTTTTTTTTAATGAACAGATGCCCCAAACAAATAGAACAATTACATGAGCCCAAAATGATCATTTTAATGATACAAACTCAAGAAACCATAAAGGGCAGTTCTCTAAAAATAAACCAGAAACAACAAAACCAGGCTAGAGGTCCAGAACATAACTTATGACGTTGTTAATAAATAGCCCAAATAATTTATGAAAAGACCCCAAAATGCATTCAAACAACAATAATCCCCAAAACAACTTTCAGAAAGCAAGATAGAATCATTCAAGCCCAAATAAAACAGACCATAATGTCACTATTTTGCCACAAGGGATAAAAACAAGGCTGCCCAAACCATGAGACCAAACAAAAAAAGGGTTAGTAACAAAAATAAACAAAATTGGAGGTCCTCTTCTCATGTATCAAAAAAAAAATCGGAGGTCCAAAAGTATTGGCAAGGTCCCCTTTTTTTTTAAGTCAGGAAAATAAAAGCCCAAAATAAAATGGCTCAAATATAAAAACACCCCTTTTCTGAAAGCATTATAAAATAGTGGCCCAAAATTCAATTAAGTCCAAATATGGGAATAATTAGAAACTACTAACAGTTTGGAACAGCCCCTGTCCTTAAGGCCCAGCACGTGAACCAGCCCGCTAGACTAGCATTAGTGAAACGCACTGATTCACCAGGAACAGAAGGAAAAACGCGTCGCTTGAGTCATCTTCTCCCTGCAGTCGGGCAAATCTGCCCGATCCTTGACCTGCCAGACAACCCGTTTTATTTGCCTCCACCAGCAACTTCAGATGACATTTTCCAACGTCCTTGGCATCGTTTTCCGATGAATTTGACGGTAATACATACAAAAATCAAGAACAGGCAATTTTCCAGTGATTTAATCCAAAAAAGGGCAGAAAGCAAACTGGAACTCTTTTTTTTTTTTTTTTTGAATCCGGTCATAGAAACACAATAATAGGTCCATTTACGGTGAGCTCATCGGCAATAATATTCATTGGCAATTGTACGTGAAAGTAGGACAAGCATTTATTAACATGCACGTTTCATATGAAATACAAATCAAATAAAAAAAATTGATTTCAAGTCAAAAAAAAAAACGGAACCAGCGATCTCAAAATAAAATATATTCATAATAATGCATCATATATAAAAATCAGCAGGCAGAGCGAGACTCAAACTTGAATCCAAGAGGGATATTTCCAAAGAATTGAACATATGCATCGGACCTCGAAAGCTATCTCTATGAACAGGGTTTTTAAAGGAGAAAACAAGATCCAATTAAGTAACGCAATGATTAGAGCAATAAAATTATCGTCATAGTAGAATCAAAGATCTCAAACAATTAACAAGATGCTTTATGTTCCAAAGGGCATGGAAGATTTGAGTATGAGGATAAATAGATGGGCAGAAGGCAAAATTTGTATCAATCAAAAATTACTATCTTGTTATCCTTTTAGAAAATAAATGAACATAACATATGTAAGTCACAAGGCTAAAGGGGGTTGAGCAGACTCTGATGACATATGTTGGAATAAATAGCAGCGAAAATACTTTATCAATAGTACCTTTAACCATAGTAACTCTGCATGCTATATCTCACAACTTAAGAACTAAAAAAGAGAAAAAGAAAGAATTATAATTAGAAAAGAGTATAAGAGAATAGGTCAATGCTTCTTCTAATAGGAAGGTGGGGACAATGATGGTCTAGGAATAGCCATCACCCGTCAAGAAGCGTACAGGAGTAAATACATATTTTCTATCTTACTGCTCTAAGAGCTTACCTACACTATTTATATAACGTCCCATCAAGGCTTATAATAGCTTATTAGCCAGTCAGGTAACCTTAAGTCGATCTCTATCCAAATCACGTGCAGCTCACAGTCAAGAGATATTTTATTCAAAATAATGATAAGATAATATCTAAATATAATCTTTATTAAATAATAAATATTTAATGATAAATAATAAAATATCTCACAATATGTTCATATATGTGTGTATCAAACACCTCTGTTAGCTTTCCCCATCATCATATGCACGGCATTATCAGTTTATCACCATCACAGTAGTAATTAAAACGATGGGCAGTGTATTGCTATTGAAACTTGTTGAGATTAGTAATTTTGGTTCTTGTCTTGTATATATTTGCGTCAGGTTTAATAGACATATTTGTATGTTGCGTATTGGGCTATAACTAGGCCTTTGGCCCATAAGTATTGATGTGTATATATAGTAAATTAGGATACATGTACATTTATTAGAACTATTATGTAAAGTCCAGGTTTCTGATCAATAAGATTGATTTTTGTTTTTCCTGTATGGTTTATGAGTTAAAGTGTTGAGGTAGAAGGCCTAGAGCTTAACATGGTACCAGAGCCCCTACGACCTGGGCTATTTTCCAAGAAGGTTCAAGAAAGAGCCAAGAAGGCCCAAGAATGCTCGGCCCATTTCCTCCCCTCACCGTGAAACCCCACGTTTGCATCTAATTCCTCGCCTTCGTCTCCTTTCTCAGCCCCTCGCACAGACGTTGTCACTACCTTTCAGAGCACGCCACTCACTACCTACGTTCTCTTCAGCGTCAGCAATTACACTATCTGGAGTCGAGCCACCTTAATCACTCTCCACGGCAAGAACAAGGTCGGATTTGTCGATGGCACCTGTACAAGGGAGACTCAAGATGAGGTTCTTCGGGCTCAATGGGATCGTTGCGACGCTATTGTCTTTTCCTGGCTGTTGAGTTCTCTTTCTAAAGATTTGGTGAATGGCATGATTTTCTTTCCCAGCTCATGCCACATTTGGGTCGATCTTCAACAAAGATTCGACAAACTCTCCGGCTCTCAAATTTTCACATTGTATCATGAAATCCACTCACTGCGACAAGGGCCATCGTCCGTCACTACCTATTTCTCCCACCTTAAAGAGCTTTGGGAGGAACAATCCTCTCTGGTCCCGATTCCATCTTCTAACTGCACCACTTCTTAGGATTATGCCACCATCACATAGCAACAAAAGTTACTCCAGTTCCTTATGGGCCTCAACGATTCTTATTCGTAGGCCAAAAGTCATATCCTCCTTCTTCTGCCCTTACCCAGTGTGAACAATGCCTATAACATGATCGTGGAGCACGAATCACAGCGTCTCATTGTCAGTATTGATACATTGCCACCCTTAGAAGGCATAGCGATGACTGTGCGCAACAGGGGATGTGGCAGGGGATGAGGGAGAGGCAATAATGTTCCTGAATGCTCTCATTGTGGCAGGCGAGGACACATAAAGGATTAATGTTACCAAATTGTTGGCTATCCAACCAATTTTTGTGGAGGCAGGGGCAAACCGCCCAAGGAGTCTACTCCAAGTATTGCCGATGCTGCATACACTGCTGAAGAACACACCACTGCATTTACTCAAGCAACTCCTACATTCACACAGGAGCAGTACCAGAAGCTCCTTGATCTTCTTAAGTGAGATGAAGAGCCAACTGTTCACGCCCTAACCGGTACAAGTTTGGCTGTTCCTACCTCTTTTACATTTCCTAATAACAAATGGATTTTAGACTCAAGAGCTACAATAAATATGGTAGGCACTCTGAATGTTTTAAATAATTGTAAACCATATCATGGACTGTTTTAAATAATTGTAAACCTTATCATGGACCAATCAAAACTAT
The DNA here is from genome assembly GCA_963855925.1 of Inga laurina. Taxonomy (NCBI): domain Eukaryota; kingdom Viridiplantae; phylum Streptophyta; class Magnoliopsida; order Fabales; family Fabaceae; genus Inga; species Inga laurina. The sequence continues at coordinate 31,246,932 of OY979704.1, forward strand.
TAGAATACTTGATGGAAATTGCATGCCAGTTAGTCATATAGGGGATGTTTGTATTGCTGAGGATATTATTATTCGAAATGTTTTGTATGCACCTAGGTTACAATTCAATTTGATCTTAATATCTCGATTTACCATGGAACAGAACTGTGTAGTGTCATTTCTTCCTGATATTTGTGTCATGCAGGACCTTCAATTTCAGAAGAAGAGGCTGATTGGTAAGAAGACTGCTGAACTTTATATCTTAGATGTCCGAAAATGCTATGACACTTTGAATTATGTTCTGTGTAATAGTGTTAAGCATAATTCCATTGATGTAAACCTATGGCATAGTAGATTAGGACATGCACCAATGTCTGTAATGAAGCACTTGAGTGTCATTGAGAATAAGACTTAAATGAACAATACTTGTAAAGTTTGTGTGCAATCTAAACAAACGAAATTTCCTTTTGGGTCCAGTTTCATTAAATCTACTCGTTGTTTTCAATTGCTTCACCTTGATGTGTGGGGTCCCTACAAGACACCTACACATAAGGGCTATCAATTTTTTCTAACCATTGTCGATGATTACTCGAGGGGAACTTGGATATTTTTGATGCGACACAAACATGAGACAATTACTTATATTAAGAATTTCATTTCATATATATCTACTCAATTTTCAGTTATAGTTAAGAAGGTGAGAAGTGATAATGGGACTGAATTTACTAACAATGAATTGAGAAGTTTCTTTCAGGAGAAAGGCATGGTTCATAAAACTTCATGCCCCTATACTCCAGAACAAAACGGAGTCGTGGAGAGAAAACATCGAACCATTATGCAAATTGCTCGCAGCCTCATCTTGCAATCTGGTATACCGGTAAGATATTGGGGTGAATGTGTGCGAATGGCAGTACATTTGGTAAATAGAATTCTCTCTAAGATCTTAGACTATAAGACTCCCTATGAGAAAGTTTATGGGATTGAGCTTGATTTAGAGAACTTGAGGGTGTTTGGATCTTTGGCTTATGCAACTGATTTGAAAGTAAGTGATAAGTTGCAGCCTAGATCCATCCCAGCTGTATTTTTAGGCTATCCTGAACATCAAAAGGGATCTCTATTACTGGATTTGCAAATTAAAATATATTTGTTAGTCAACACGTGAGTTTCATGGAAAACATATTTCCTTTCAAAGATAACATTGCTGATAATGTAACTCAAGTAGACACTGATTTTAGAGAAATGTTTTGGTATGAGCCTTTTGATTTGAATGTTCACAATGTCACTCCACCTAATCATAGTGATTCATGTCAGACACATAGAGCTGAAACCAAGGTAGGCATGCCTATTAACCAAGATAACTCCACATTACCCACTACACATGATCACCCTAGAACCAATAGAGAAAGGAGACCACCCATATGGTCAAAGGACTATGTTTGTGCTGTAATGAAACCTGCTACTAAATGTATATATCCTATTGCTGATTATGTTTCATATGCAAACATTTCTGGTGATCATATGTGTTTTCATTGTACCATTGATTCTGTTTCTGAACCTAATAGCTATGCAGAAGCTATTAGAAGCTCAAAATGGGTGGAGGCAATGAGAGCTAAAATGGATGCTCTTGTTGCTAATAGAACATGGGACATAGTTCCCCTTCCGCATGGTAAGAAAGCGATAAGGTGTAAATGGGTTTACAAAATTAAATATAAGTCTGATAATACTGTTGATAAGTATAAGGCTCGTTTGGTTGCAAAAGGATTTACACAACAAGAAGGGATAGATTATCATGAAACTTTTTCACCTGTTGTCAAAATGTTCACTGTGCGAGTTGTACTTAAATTGGCAGCTATAAATCAGTGGAATTTACATCAAATGGATGTCCACAATGCTTTTTTACAAGGTGATTTAAGTGAGGAAGTGTATATGAAAGTGCCCCAAGGTTTTGAGATTAAGGGGGGGCGTCTAGTATGTCGATTAAATAAATCTTTGTATGGATTAAAGCAAGCTTCACGACAATGGAACAAAAAGCTTTCCAAGGCCATAGTAAAAGGTGGTTTTCAACAAAGTAAAAATGATTATTCCCTATTTATTAAAAATTGTGCTGATAGGATTGTTTTGATTATAGTTTATGTGGATGACCTTTTAATAACAGGAAGTTCTAAAATGGGAATTGAAGGAGCCAAGAGGTTGCTTCATGAACATTTTAAGATTAAAGATCTAGGATTCATGAAATATTTTTTGGGTATTGAGGTAGCCAAGTCCGAAAAGGGGTTTGTGTTATCTCAAAGAAAATACACATTAGATCTTCTTGCTGAAACAAGTATGAGTGGATGCAAGCCTTTAAGTGTTCCAATGGCACAAGGTTTGAAGCTTATGGGTTTTGATGAGAAGAAGGACAATCCGCAGGAGCTGCTTCTAAAACCTGAGAGATATCGGAAATTAGTAGGTAAACTTATTTATCTAACCATGACTCGCCCTGATATCTGCTTTTACGTGCAGGTACTTAGTCAATTTATGCATCTACCTACTAAACATCATATGGCAGCTGCTCGGAATGTTCTACATTACTTGAAAGGGACCCCGGGTCTCGATTTACTTATCAGCACAAAGGGACAACCAATCTTGGAATGCTATTGTGATGCAGATTAGGCCACTTGTGGGATTACTCAACGGTCGGTCACTGGCTACATATTGAAGCTAGGAGGTTCCTTAGTCATGTGGAAAACTAAAAAGCAGGCAATAGTGTCAAAATCTTCAGCTGAAGCTGAATATAGGGTGTTAAGTATGGCTGTTTCGGAATTAGTATAGGCCAAAGGCTGATCTGTTGACTAAAGCAATTGGAGGTTATATACAAAAAAGCTTATTGTGCAAGTTGGGAACTATTGATCTATTTTATTGTCCCCAACATTGAGGGGGAGTGTTGAGATTAGTAATTTTGGTTCTTGTCTTATATATATTTGCGTCAGGTGTAATAGACAGACTTGTATGTTGCGTATTGGGTATATAACTAGGCCTTTGGCCCATAAGTATTGATGTGTATATATAGTACATTAGGATACATGTACATTTATCAGAACTATTATGTAAAGTTGAGGTTTCTGATCAATAAGATTGATTTTCATTTTTCCTGTATGGTTTCTGAGTTAGAGTGTTGAGGTAGAAGGCCTAGAGCTTAACAAAACTGGCATTATTAGCTGCCTACCTACACACTATCGGCAGTGGCTAAGGGTGGAAACAGGCCAGGCTTTTGCCTTAACAGGCCTGGCTTGTTAAGGCACAAACTGGCCTGAGCCTGGCCTGTGGCTTGTTGGAGGCCAATTTTTAGGCCTAGGCCTGGCCTGAAGCATGTTAATGAGGTCTGAATTTTTAAAATTTTTTAAGCAAACTGACAGGTCAACAGGCCACACTACAGAACAAGCCAACAGGCCAACAGGCCACAGGCCTCCTTAACAGGCCTCCTTAAACAGGTCGAAAACAGACTAAAACTTGCAAGTTCAAGCGAAATTATCCTTTACCCCTTATCTGATTTTTTTAAAAAATATTTTAACAGGCTCAGGTTGGCCTGATAGGCCTAACAGGCTCGTCAATAGGCCTTAGCCTGGCCTATTAAACAAAACAGGCTTTTGTTTTGGCCTTGGCCTGACCTTTTAGTCTGACAAGCCAGGCCTGAACAGGCCAATCACAAGCTAGGCTATAGGCCCTTGACAGGTCGTCTGGCCTATTTTCACCCCTAGCAGCGGCGCATTGCAATAACAAGTGCGGGAACGTGGGCATGCCTTATCCCTTAGGCACGACGGAAGGCTGCTTCAAAGATTTTGATTTTCGAGTAACATGCCACAACGACTCTTCCTCTGGACATGCCATATCATACGTAGCAACAGAAACAAACGGCAGCAACGTCGAAGATCACGGCATCCAAATTCTCAACATCTCTGGGGATACTAGTGAGATTCATGTCTCTATTCCTGTTTCTTACGTTTGCTATGATCCCAAAAGAGGCGACACTACTTGGCATCAGAGGGATCGTATTCTGTTGCCTCCCAAGTTTGGGATACCCAGTACAAAACACATATTGAAAGCAGTGGCGTGCGAAACCTACGCTTTCATCTATGACTGGAAAGGAAAAAGAATTCACGGCTGCGATTGCAGCTGCGGTAACCAGAGTTCATCATCAGTGACAAATAATAATAACAATAATAATAATGGAACCTGCTCCAGCGATGGCTGCTCCAGAGTGATTTTGAGCATGCGGTTGCAAATTATACAATTAATGTTATTTTTTACGATAACCCAGACGTGCCTGTGGACGCTCGATCTCGTTGCAGTTATGCATATGTTGCGCAGAACGGATCTTTCAACTCTTCCGGCGACGAAGACATGAAGCTAAGGGCAAGTAACAGATCTACGGTGGTTCTCGACTGGGCTGTTGATAATATGAGATCTTGCGCTGGGGCATGCAAAGGGAATAAAACTGAATGCATAGAATCAGAAAGTGTCAGTGGCCACTACTACTGCAGATGTCAACAAGGATTCGAAGGCAACAAGGACGATGGCTGCAAAGGTGATTATACAATATTGCCCCCGCTTTTGTTTGTTTTTTTTTTTTGGTTAAAATAAAATACAATATTGCCCCCGCTTTTGTTTGTTTTTTTTTCTTGGTTAAAATAAAATAGTATTCCCTCTTATTTTAAATATATTAGTTAAGATTTCGACCAAAAAAAAAAATATTAGTTAAGATATTTTTCTTAGTCATTAATATAGAACCTCGATTTTCTTTCTTTCATTTATTGTTCCCAAATTATCCTTATTAACTGCACAGTTTTTCTTCCCAGTTTGTCTCTCATGTTTAATACCTCAATTAAAATATCCTTATTTAAAAAAAATCAGTATTATTGATAGTTCTTACAATTTAATCGAATTTTGATGTTGTTTTCAATAGTTGTAAATCTTGGCTTTTTGTCAATATAGTTTCATCAGGATTTGGTTTAAGTTAATACTGTCAAGTATAATGGCAAAAACCAAAACTAGCTAAAAAGTATGTAGGCCAAGATTAAAACTTATTGATAACTTTTGGGTTTGGTCTTGTGCTTTTAAGGAATTTGGTTTTGATATCTATGCTTAACAACTTTAACTTAAACATAGTCCATATGAAATTGTAAGGATCGACAATGTTATTAAGCCTTAAGAAAAAAGCGACACCCATTTTTTACATAATATGCATAATTTTGTTAACTAAGAACTCAAAGAGATACGAGCAATTAGTTATGAGAGGCACCCCAAGCATTATTGGACATATAATAAAATTAAAAATCTGGATTTAGTATACAATAGTAAAGCATGATATTAGAATGTCACTGAAGGCAAAAAAAAATGATATTAGAATGTCTCTCATGTAAACGCGAATATTGGAGTTTAGCATAGTTAATATTGGAAATCACTTTAATTTCAGAACAAATTGAATATTTTTAATTTTTTTATTGATATGTGTGAATTAATTGGTTAGAGGCGATTAATTTTGTAATGATGTATTTGCAATTTCAGATGGGAAATGAGTGCCTTAACAGTAACTTAAACAAGTGCTTGAATCAGAAGCGTTGCAAATATACGGAAGGTGAATACAAATGTTCTTGTCCACGTGGACAAATAGGTAACGGCCGCAGTGATGGCTCAGGCTGCCGCCCTATCATTACAATTCCATTGGGTGAGCATATGAATATCAAGAACTTTGTCTCTATTCGGCATTTATTGTTTAGAAACGTACATATATATATATATATATATATCGAGGACTAGCATCTTCACATTTCTTTAAATCAAAATACGAACCGTTTTCAAGAAAAACTCACACCTTGAACTCTATTGCTTCGTAGTTGTTACTATAGCTTGTTGGTTGTCTTCACACTGGTCTCCATATTATGTTGGGCTCACAAGCAAAGAACCGTGAAACAACTAAGACGGAGAAATTTTCAGCAAAATGGAGGAAACTTGCTTCTACAACAACTTTCACAGCAACAAATATATTCTGACAGGACCAGGATATTTACAGAACTTGAACTTAAGAATGCCACATACAACTTCAATGAAAGTAGAATTCTTGGTCATGGAGGACAAGACACCGTTTATAAGGGCATATTTCAAGATAACACAATTGTTGCCATAAAGAAGTCTAGAGTTGGAGGGGCTCCTCAACATGTCAAAAGTTTTATCAATGAAGTATTGGTGCTTTCCCAAATCAACCATAGGCATGTGGTCAAACTTTTGGGGTGTTGTCTTGAAACTGAAGTGCCTTTATTAGTTTATGAGTTTGTAGACAACGGTACCCTTCTTGACCACCTAGACCTGTTAAAAAATGAATGTTCTATTACATGGGACACTCGATTAAGAATAGCTATAGAAACTGTTGGGGCCATTTCATATTTACACTCTTCTACTTTATTCCAATTATCCATCGTGATATTAAATCTGCCAACAGATTATTAGATCACAATGACAGGACAAAAGTGTCTGACTTTGGAGATTCAAGACTTGTCCATCTTGATGATGCTCAAGTTGCCACTGTGATTCAAGGAACAATAGGATATTTGGATCCAGAATATCTTCAAACAGGTCAGTTGAATGAGAAGAATGATGTTTATAGTTTTGGAGTTGTGTTTGTGGATCTACTTACTGGGAATAAAGCTTTTGAGTTCAATACATTGGCTAAGCATTTTGTGACTTCAATGAAAGAAGATCACTTTTGGGAAATTCTTGATAAACGAGTGCTCGATCATAAGAATGCAAAACAAATGAAGGAAGTAGCGTTATTGGCAAGAAAATGCATAAGGGTAAATGGAGAGGAAAGGCCAACCATGAAGGAAGTAGCAATGGAGTTAGAAGGTTTAATTGCAATAAAGAAGCATCTTCAAGAGAAGGATAAGGATATGATGGTAGAAGAAAGTGAATACTTACTAGGACACTGTTCTAAGGATGGATATAGGAGTACCAATGCTAGCTTTTCAGTTGCTAGCTATGATAGCATAAAAAAGCATGCGACGTTTTAGATTATAGTTGGGGAACGATGATCTTATAATATCCGTGTGTTGTTTTTCTAGATTTATAGCGGAATTAGTGATGAATGTACAATGTATTAATCTTTTGTATATTAATTAGCAATAAACTTTTTTGCACAAGTGAAGATCCATCAAGAGGCCAAGTAGTTGGGCGGCCGTCGATGGCATGAACCCCAAATAATGTTGGAATCCTAATAGCCACTTCCCCTCATAATTCCTTATCAATCCGCCACATGAGGCTTGTTTCTGATAATTGACTGAGCCATATGGGAGGTCAGACTTATCCAAGCCTAAAATGTTTTCTAGTATTTTTTTTTCTTTATTATTATACGTAAACTTGTACATTTAGGATGAGCACTACATAACTTAAAAGAAATTCAAGAAAATAAAATTAAAAAAAAAAAAAGTTAAAATGACAAGTTTGGACCACTAATTTTCTAAAGCACAAGACTTAGGTCAAGCCTTCATTTTATTGGAAGTCAGCAAAATAACAAGCGTCCACATAAAAATTTACAAATCATAATTTACATTCATAGTTCCTTTTTTTTGGACAAAAATATATTCATAGTTAGTTCCCTAGTACATGTCGAAATTGAAATTTATTGTATTATGCAAATATGATTTGGACAAATATTAAGCCTTCATTTTCTCTCCACAAATGGTCCATAGAGGATGATGAGTATGCAGTGCGCTCCTCCTTCACTTGTTTTTTTTTCAAATTAAAATTAGACTGTTTACATTTAATTTAATTTTTGTATTTTAATAATTTTGTTTTAATAAAGGTAAAATTTAAAAAGTATAGTTATACATAAAAAAATTCAAAATGAAAAATTTAAAATTGAGAAAAAGATAAGAAAATACCACTTGAATTTCAAAATCTCAAATAAGTGATTTCCTACTAAAATGAATTGTTAATTGTTATACTCTTATAGTCAATACCTATATGCTCTTATAGGCAACATGACAGATTTGAAATTTTGAAGTTCAAGTATATTTTCTTGTCTTTTTCCTTTTTAAATTTATATTATCATAGTCTAACTTGAATGGTTGAAATCTCTTTTCTTAAGATGATCATAACTATTTTTAAGATAAATTCAATATATCCCCTTGGGAAGCTGTCTATCATACATAGAAAGCAAGGAAAACTTTACTTTCATAAGCTCAAATTCAAAGGTTATTTTCACTTGATGGTTGAATATTCAAATTACATTTTTTTTTTTGTAGCATTCGTTGGCTGATTCTTTTATGAATGAACAAGGAGACTTGGTCAAATTCTGTGAAACTTCACCGGCAATTTCTCTCTCAATGTTTAAGAACTTATGGATAGCATCCATGCAATGCAGCCAAGTCTTCGTCAACACCATGAGCCTATACAAAAGAGATATGGACTTACGGGTAAGTAAGGCGGTGACTTTGATAAATACCTAATACTCCCTTATTCTAAATATAAGAGCTATTTAATTAATCTGGGTAAATTAAGAATATAAAATAGATTTGTTAAATATAACAAAAGTAATTTGATATCCCGAAAAAATCTTTATAACATTAGATTATATGCTGGTTTATAAGTTGGATAATTTAGTTTAGGAAAACATAATAAATATATGAGATGAATGCATTGTAAATTTGAGATAATATACAGTATTTTGGATCAAGGCCAACCTCCAACCATAAATTTAGAGGACCAAACATGCACTTTAGCCTTATTCTAGTAGGTGTTAGAGTGAATCATAAGAAACTTAAAGTTTAAAGTAATGATCCCAATTAAATATCAAAAAAATAAAATGAAATTGAATGGTCTCTATGAGAGAATCTAAAGTAATTATTAAAGATCCAAATTAATTTCACAATTATCTGTGGTGATGATAGTAATAGTCCAACTCTTTGAGGCCAAACATTGGCCAGCAAGAGATATCTGTTAGGTGATGCAAATATCTTCTCATGTTAAGATGAATGGTAGAAATCTGAAATCCCCAAGACTTTGACTTGTCCAAGTCTTCTTCTATAATCTTAGCCTGACTCATCCCTTGTCGGCACCAGGTAACAAATATATTTTGGCAAGTGCATGTGTAACAAAAATACCCCATTCAATCATTATTCCCTTCCCATGGATGGAAACACCATCTCAAATATATATGCATTGAATAGGAATTGAAAGAGACAAGCTTCACCCAAGATGGGGGGTGAATCGGGTGATGTACTTTTTTTTGTTGTTATGGTGATATGGAAAATGGATGAAGTAAAAGTAGAGATGATATAATCAACACATAGAGACTTATACTGGTTCGGCCAAAAACCAGGCCTACGTCTAGTCCTCAGAGATCAAGACTTACTGATATTTTCACTATTCTTCCAAGATTCATTGGGCTCTTGGAATGCCACAAGACATCAATCATCCTAGCAAGGACTACAAGTAGAATTATCCTAATGCCTAGAATATTCTCTCCCCCTTACAACAAGTCTTATGTGCAAAACAATCCCTATGAACTTTCTCTCTTGCTTACTTGAACAAGTTTTATGAGCAGCAACAATCTCTCCTGCTTACACCTCTGTAAGTCTTACGAGCAACAACATTCTCTTCTGCTTGCACCTTGTAAGTCTTGCAAGTAGAAAGTCTTACTAGAGATTTTCTCAATTGCTTCCCCTGTAAGAAAATCTATCCTCTCCCAAGCTTACTTTACCTTGAGATTAAATGACAATATAATTTAGAAGTGTATACAGACTCTCTCATAAAGTGGATATGATAAACACTGAAGTACAATTGAATATAGAGAAAAATATGAATAATAGAGACTCATGTAAATTGACTTGTGTATGCTCTCATTCTGTGTTCTATCATTGGATGGTCTCTGAAGCTCTGTAGTTATAGCCAGTTGATTTTTTCCGTTATGTGATAGCTGTTACGGAGCGGAGCATAATGTTATGGAATGGTATGTGTGCATTTGAAGTCTCCAGAAAAAATATCGTGGTAGGTCAGTAATGTGCGTGTATACCTGGTTGTCACTAGTTGTAATGATTATGTTCACCACATTTGACTATTATATCTATGTTTATAATCCAAACATTCAATCACCCTGTTTCACACTTGAAATATACGTTAGTCGATGTTTAGATATAAAAAAATGGAAATGTAAAGAATAAACAATATTAAATCATGTTGGGATTGTTCGTTGTGAGTTTGGTGTATTTTTGCTTCTGACAGGGTCTCACTTGGGTGTTCTCACTCGAGTGCATCCAATATTTCACAGCTAGCACTTCATGACTTTCAAGTGAAGGTAGGAAGTGTTGAGGTATTTTGGTTTCTCACTCAAGTGCATCATCACATTTCTCCTTCTGCCTTAGCTTCTGGACAATACTTAGCTTCCATCAAGATTAGCAAGAGTAAGTTTTCTCACTTGCGAGTGTACTAACCTCTCACTCGAGTATGAATGGTCTCACTCAAGTGCATGTGTATATTGCAATATTGACTTGAGCTTCTGGACAACACTCACACCATTTTCTTTAAGAGTGTGATTTCTTACTTGCGAGTGTAACTACTCCTCACTCGAGTTTAGATGTCTCATTTAAGAGTATCAACATGTTTCACTTTTGGTTCATCCTTAGCTCAGCATTTGCGCCAATACTTGAGAGAGTAAGGTTTCTCACTTGCAAGTGTTGGAACCTCACTCAAGTGTGAATGCACTCACTCGAGTGCACCTATATATATCATGTTCTGGTGTTCTTTCTGATCAATACTTCCTTCAGTATTTTCATGAGGGCATCTTGCACTTTAGAGTGTTGTAGCACTTCACTCGAGTGTAATAGGTCTTACTTATGTGCACTTTCATGTTGTCAAGTTCTTGCTTACTTTCGGGCAAACACTTTCCGGTCTCCACTTCCAGGACTCGAGTGAGCATTTCTCTAACACTCTAGTGTTAAGGTAGGACTTGAGTGCACCAGACATCTCTCTGATTCTGACTTACATTCTGAACAAAAAACTTGCAAGAGTGTGCTTTTCACTCGAGTGTGCCAGCCTCCATCACTCAAATGCAACATCCAGAACTTGAGTGCATCTATTAATTTCAGTTTCATATCCACTCTCAGTAAGACACTTTCATACGTACACTTCTTGGACTTGAGTGCAAAATCATTCCTCACTTGAGTGATGCTCCAACACTTGAGTGTATCAGCAAATGGATCAACAATATTCTCCTAACTTGTAAAATGCATTTGTTAACCAATTTGGATCAAAGTTCATACTTTCAAAACATGAGTTTCTTGTCAAAACACATAATCACATTTTGTTATCATCAAAACTTGGATTCTAACATTCTCCCCCTTTTTGATGATGACAAAACTTTGTGATGTATTTGAAAATTTAATTGAGTTTAAAACATTTTGAAAAACACTTATAGGATTTCCAAATGCATATTCACTAAAGTTAAACGCTATTTGACATTTTTTTTTTTGCATTTTTGCTTCAAAAACTCCCTGTAAGGCTGTGATTGCTATACTTATAATAAAAGTAAGTCATAAGATCACAAAAATTTTCATATTGACCTTAATAAAAACATATAAACCATAAATATTTCAATAATTTCATTGATGAAATATAAAATACATTGGCAAATTTTAAAACTACCCAAAAACCCCAATACAACCATAAACAAATTCCCCCTTAATCTAACCAATAGTCCAGAAAGCTTGAAAACTATCACTCATTCTTCTCCCCCGTTTTGTCAGCATCAAAAGGAGGGGGCTTATGAAAAGGATGTCAGATGGCTGAGGTGGAATATATACAACCATGGCAGATGGCTGAGGAGCAGAGGATACAGGGTAGGATGAAGATGGTTGATCGAAGGTGACATCAACTGTGGTAGCAGTGACAGGGTTTATATATGTGAAAAGTACATGGGCCTGAGTCTAAGATGGTGAGACTATAGTGGTTGTGTGCGTGTGGTAGAGGATGGAGGGACACCAGGCTGAGGAATCAGAAGATGGGTATGTAAGAAAGTCTCTAACTCAGTAATTCTCCTCGACTGCTCATCTTGAGCCTTGAACATCAAGTCAAAGTTGGTGTTTTCCTTGTCTACTAGCTTGGTAACTTGGGATTCTATCTTGTCAACCAACTTCTTGTACTCTGTAAATAATTCCTTCTTCGGACTAGCCATAGCCTGATTGATCACTTCTGACACATATCCTTGAATTGCAGAACTAAAGAATGAGGGAGTTGGAGATTGACCTCTCACTGAAGACTAAGCCTCATCACCTCTTGATGGTATAGTTTCTCTTTGAGGTACATATTTGGCTTTGATTATTGAAAGAGAGATCCCCATATGAGTTAATTGAGTTTTTCCAAAATATGGGATCTTCACCTTCTCATTCTCTTCTAAGTACCATATCTTGTTGTGCTGAAGGATGAGAGAGACAAGTTGGGGATATGAAATGATGGTAGTTCTAGTTGAAGAAAAATGAAATCTTCTAATCTCACTAAAGATCAATTCACCAACATTCCTTTATTGGGTGGCTAAAAATGATGCCAACAAGTAATAGTCTCTCTGGGTAAAGTGAGTATAGTTTTTGGACTTGTTGATGATACTATGGGTATAGACATAGTGAACAACATGATGAGAGTCAGACATATAAATGGGTTTAAAGTTTAAAGGTCCTATTGGATCATCTGGTCTCAATTGTTGGAAGGCCTTTATTACTGGGAGTGAGGAAGGATTGGTAGGTTGTATGATATAGCCAAGGATAGTGTTTAAGATGGAGGGGGTAATCATCACTAGTTGGCCTCTTATAGTAGTAGATATTCCTTCCTCTATCATCTTTCCAATTATGGACATAATGTTTTCACTTTCATGTTGCAATGAAAGGTTCTTACAACATAAGGTAAATAAGGAAGGTGTACTATCAACCAAGGATAATAAAATTCTAGGTATGGTAGGAAATTCAGGCCGCGGTATGTATTCAAATAATCCAGATCCACATAAATCACAGGACATAAGCTACGATGTGAAAATTCAGAGTTATATACCTTCTAGTTGAAAGGCTTCAGTTCCTAGGTGTTGAAATCTTCTGGAGGGACCATATCCTATTCTTCTTTCTTCGAAACCTGAGAAGTAGATGTGCTCCTGAATGTGAACCAGCATGACTGGATTGTCCAATATGGTAAGATACAGAGGCACCATCTTAAGAGGCAATCTTGCCAACCAAGGCATCCAACTTCGACTTCTCCATTGCTTGTCGGAATTGCTGGTTGAATGAACTGTCAGAGGAAGACTCTTGTGGGATGTCTTTAACTTCCTTCTTCCCTTTCCCTTCCACTTCCTTTGATTTTGACCGAGTGACGATTGGTTCTTTGAAGGCTACTCCCTTTGTCTTTTTCGAAGGAGGTTTAATATCATTTACTTTTGACCTAGGATGTTTTTTCTTTGCAGGAGTAGCTTTCTTTTTGGAAGCCTTTGGTTTTAGAGAAGGAGGTGGAGTAGGAGTTAGTGTTAGAGAGGGAGTCAGAGTCAGAGTCGGTGTCGCTATTGGTGTCGTCGATTCACTGGCGTTGGAACTAGAAGGTGCTAGAGAGGGAGACTTTTAATTTTCCTGATGAACCTTAGTGCGAACCATTGTGACAAATCAGAAATGAGTGGGAATCAGAAACAATTGAGATGGCTTCTTAAGTTTTTGGAGACGTCAGGGCATAATGAGGAGTTTTATAGACAACAATCAAAATTTTTGAGGGTGGTTGAGGAGTTGCAATGGATGATTGATGAGTTTAGAGGTGTCAATTCAGTGCGTAACAATAGAAAGTGAAGAGGTGTGATGATTGAGTGAGGGCACACTTTTGAGTGAAACGAGCGAGTGTAGCATTTGAGTTATTGGACATAACTGATATAAGCCCTGACACTCGAGTGCATAACTCAAGTGAGAGACCTATACACTCGAGTGTGCATACTTACACACTCGAGTGTGACATGTTGCACTTAAGTGCTGTAGTGAAAAATTCATAAATTTTTCAGATGTGTACCTAGTTTGAGTGTACGTTGTAGACACTTATAGTGATCATTATCTTTGTACTCAAGTCCTCTAAGATCACTTGAGTAAACTATGCTTTGAGGCTAATTTATGCATTTGCACCTGCGGCACTTGAATGTTCTTGCTGCACTTTCAAGTGTGTTCTTTATGCACTTAAGTGTGACAACTTCTTACTTGAGTGTGTGTCAGTACTCTTGATGAACTCGAGTATACTCTTAAAGTTTCTACATACTTTGTTAATCCTTATTTTACAAGCTAAAATCAGAGCATATGAATAAAAAATGCACTTAAGTGTTCAACCTACATACGAGTGTTATGCCTTGCACTCGAGTGTGAACTTTGCACTCGAGTGACATGCTTATATTTCAATGCAATCTTGCAAAACAAATTTGTATATACTCCAATGCTTAAGTTAGTATGGTAATCATCAAAACACATTTATTAAACATAATAATTAACAAGAAAATCTTACAACTCATTGGGATTAACCATTTCCAATTCTCTTCGTATGTATAAAAATTGATCTTTAGCATCGGCTTTGTGAATAAATTGGCGAATTGGAGATGTGTTGGAATGAATTCTACTTGACATCCTTCTTCTGTATATGATATCAAATGAAATGATGTTGGATATCTATATGATGTGTGATGACAAACATTTTGACACTTTCTAGTTGTTCTTATACATATATAATATTAGGTTGTATGAGTTATTGTTATTGTACATATATATATTGTAAAAAGATTACAGTGCTGGATATCCTTACCATTTTGTAAAAGACATTTTGTGGTTTATGAATCCATCTTCGATTCTATTTCTGCAGTTTTAATTTGTAGGGTAATGAAGAGTATAAATAATTATTTTAAAAAACAAAAAATATTTTAACGTCCCAAATGGAGAAAAGGGACGTCTAGAGTGGGACTTTAGATATCCCAATTTTAAAAAAGGGACATCTAAAGTGAGTACTTTAGATGTCCCAAATGGAGAAAAGGGACGTCTAAAGACTTTAGATGTCCCAAATTTGAAAAAGGGATGTCTAAAGTAAGGACTTTAGACCTCCTAAATAGAGAAAATGGACATCTAAAATCACTGTGTAGGAACTTTAGACGTCCCTATTCTCAATAGGGAGGACTTTAGACGTCCCAAATTTAAAAAAGGGAGGTCTAAAGTGAGGACTTTAAATGTCCCTTTTCTCTATTTGGGAGGTCTAAAGTTCCCACTTTAGACGTGCCTTTTTTAAATTTAGGACGTCTAAAGTCCTACTTTAGACATCCCTTTTTTTAGGGACGTCTTTTTTTAAAATATATTACACCCCTCACATAGATATCCCCCCCTATTTTTGGACGTTAAAAGTGCCAAAATAGGGACGTTCCCCTATTTGTAGTAGTGCCATTTGGATACATAATCAACCCCAACTACCATGTATACATTATTGAATGACTTAAGAAAGGGGCCCATGAAATCGATTCCCCAAACATCAAAAAGTTCCACTTCACCCATGTTGTTTAACAGCATCTCATTCTTCCTTGATATGTTCCCCACTCGTTGACATCTATCACATTGTAGAACAAAGGCATATACATCCTTAAAAAGAGAGGACCAATAAAACCTACTTTAAATGACCTTTGCAGTAGTTTTCTCCCCTCTAAAATGACCACCATACTCAGAAGAGTGACAGCACTGTAAGACATAATCTTGTTCATTCTTCATGATACATCTTCTAATGAGTTGGTCAAGGCATCTTTTAAACAAGTAGGGTTTATCCCAAAAGTATTTATTCACTCATGTAAGAATTTATGGTTTTGATGAAAATTTAGATCTAGAGGCAAAGCTCTATAAATTAAATAGTTAACAAGATCAACATACCATAGTGTGTTTGAATTGTCTACATAGAAAAGATGTTCATCAAGGAATGATGGCTGGATCATATCAGATTTATCAAATGGAAGCTCAGTATTCAACCTCGAAAGAAGGTATGTTACTTGGTTTTTGGTTCCTTTTCTATCAATGATATTCAAATCAAATTCTTGCAGTAAAAGCACCCAATGAATTAAACGTGCCTTAGACTCCTTCTTCGTGAGTAAGTACTTCAAAGCCGAGTGATCAATATAGATGATGACCTTTGTACCTATAATGTAAGGCCAAAACTTCTCACAAGCATAAACTATTGCAAGTAACTCTTTCTCTGTAGTTGTATAGTTGAGTTGAGCGCTATCAAGAGTCTTGCTTGCATAGTAAATAGGATGGACTAATTTATCTGCTTTTTGCCCAAGAACAGACCCTACGGCTTAATCACTAGTATTAGCCATAATAATACAAGGCAAACTCCAATATAGAGCTACTAAGATAGGGGCTGAAACTAGACGTTTCTTTAATTCTTCAAAAGCTTGCAGGCATTCATCATCGAATTCGAACTCCACATCCTTTTCTAAAAGCTTGGATAGTGGCTTGGCAATCTTTGAGAAGTCTTTGATAAATTGCTGATAAAACCCTGCATGACCAAGAAAGCTTTGAATACCTCTCACATTAGATGGGGGAGGCAACTGCTCAATAATTGAAATTTTGGCCCTGTCTAACTCCAAACCTTTCTTGGATATTCTGTGGCTATGCGCAATACCTTCTTGTACCACAAAGTGACATTTTTCCCAATTCAAAATCAGATTGGTTTCTTTACATCATGTAATCACCAAATCTAAGTTATCCAAATATGATTCAAAAGAAAAGACAAAAACAGAGAAATCATCCATGAATGCTTCGATGGTTTTCTCTATTACGTCAGCAAAAATGGGCGTCATACAGCGTTGAAATGTTGTAGGAGCATTGTAGAGCCCAAATGGCATTCTCTTGAAAGCGAATGTGCCATAGGGACATGTAAAGGTAGTTTTCTCCTAATCTGCTGGGGCTATAGCAATCTGGTTGTACCCCGAATACCTATCTAGAAAATAGAAGAATTCTTGGCTTGCTAACTTATCAAGCATTTGATCAATAAATCCCAATGAAAAATGATCCCTCCTTGTGGCAGAATTTAGCTTTCTGTAATCCATACATACTTGCCACTCAGTTACTATACAAGTAGAAACCAACTAATTTTGGGTGTTAGTCACTATAGTCATGCCACCTTTCTTAGGGACATATTGGATTGAGCTCACCCATTAGCTATTAGATATAGGATACAAATACTAGCTGAAGGTCACTTGAGAATTTCCTTTTTCACTACTTCTTTCATCACTGAATTTAAATGCCTTTGGTGTTCAATAGAGGTTTTATGATCATCCTATAGCAAAATTTTATGCATGCAATTAGAAGGGCTTATTCCCTTTATGTCAACAATAGTCCACCTAATTGCACGCTTATGTTCTCTCAACAACCTTAGCAATTTTTCTTCTTGCAAATCAAAAAGGATGGAAGATATAATTACTAGTAGAGTGTTAGAGCTCCCAAGATAGGCATATTTGAGATGAGAGGGTAATGGTTTCAACTCCAGCATCGGAGAAGCCTCAATAGATGGCTTTAAAGGAGTACTCAAGGCATCAGATATTTCAAGTGGTTCAAAGTTCCTCAGTCTAAAGTAAGGAATTGATTCCATGTGAAAGAGTTCTTCAATAACATCTTCCTCAAATTCTTCAATGCTTTTCTCACCAATCAAAAATGCCTATAAAGGATCTTTAGTCATATATGCAGATGATGCTTAAGGAACAATTGAGTCTAAAATATCAACAAAGGAGCATGGAGCTGAATCATCATGAAATTTTAGAGCTTTAGGCATTTTGAATATAACTTTCTCATCATCTACCCATAAAGTAATTTCACCTTTTTTGACATCAATGAGAGTTCTTGTAGTGGTTAAGCATGAACGGCTAATGATAAGAGGAATTTTCCAATCAACTTCACAATCAAGGACCACAAAATCTGTAGGAAAAATAACTTTGTCCACTTTGACTAGGACATCCTCAATAATTCCCCTTGGCTCTGAAATACTACAGTATGTAAAAAGAAGGGTTACTGTGGTAGGCCTTGGCTCTTCTAAACCCAATTGATTGAATATTGCAAGAGGCATTAGATTAATACTTGCTCCCAAATAACATAGAGCTTTACCATTGAATTTGGTCCTGATGTTACAGGGGATATAGAAGCTCCTTGGATCTTTAAGCCTGGTAGGCAACTTCCTTTAGATAACTACACTGCATTCTTCAGTTGATGCTATAGTTTCAAACTCATTGAACCACCGCTTCTTTGATAAAACATCTTTCAAGAACTTGGCATACTTGGGCATGCTTTCCAAAGCTTCAGCAAAAGGGATGTTTACATGAAGTTGTTTGAACATATTAGCAAACTTCTTGAACTAAACGCCTTCTTCTTTCTTCTTAAACCTTTGAGAAAAAGGTAATGGTGGTAGTTGACTTTCTCCCATCATCTTTCTTTTGCTCCACCTTCTTATTTTTGCCAACATCATTATGGAACTTTGCAGCTTGCTTTCTTTTCCTCACTTCATCCTCCTCTACTACATTTTCTAGATCTACATCTTCTTCAGCATTTTCTTCAACACTATCTGAATCAGCTGGTCTTAAGCTAGACTTGCTTGAATTAGATACTCCAAGTAGCACCTTACCATTTCTTATATTAATGGCATTGTATTCTTCTTTTCTACTCCTTTTTGGATTAGGAATGGTATCACTAGGAAGACTGCTTCGTGACATAGTATTCATCTAAGATGCTAATTGCTCCATTTGCACTTTGAGATTTTTTATAGCTGTCTCATATATAGATCAGCTCTTGAATACTCTAATTGGGATAATATTTGATTTATCATCTTATCTATCTTAGATTCTTTTTACTTGAATAGAGGTTGCCTATTATATGTTTGAAAATGTAGTGAAGGCATAACTTAGTCCCAGATGTGGACTCATGTGGTTGATTCAAGGTATTCCCTTGACTCTAAGAGAAATTTCGATGAGATCTTCAACCACAATTATAAGTTTATAAGTAAGGGTTGCCCTGGGGTTATTGAAATTTTCCCATGTAATTGATAGATTCAGTAGCCATATGGGGGACAATAATCAGGCATATGGACATTATTGCATGGGTCACACACAATTGGTGTATCATGAATAGCATGCACACTTTTAAAAGTATTCTTCTGCATTTGGGACTCCAGCACATCAAAATGCTTGTTTAAAGCAGACAAAATAGTTGCAATCTAAGAACAGGAGTCTTCTTTTGTACTGGCCATAGGTTGGGTAGCCCTCATATCAGTTCCTTGAGTGTTATTTGCAAACAATTGATCTAGCAATCAAATAACTTCATTAACAGGAACATTACGGTATCCCCCATTGGTCGTAGATTCGACCATCACCTTAAATTGGGGATTGAGGAGTGTACAGAACATCTGGACTACCACCAACTTGTCTACCCCATGATTAGGGCATTACTTCATTAGCATCTTATATCTCTCCTATGTGGTATAGATGTGCTCATCTAGATATTGTTTAAAGCTTAGGAATTCCTCCTTTGCTTCCATAAATTTGTCATCTGAAAAGAATCGAGCTCTGAACTTAGTTTCAAGATCATCCCAAGAGTTGATTGATCCTTTTGGAAGATTGTTAAACCAATCCCTTGCCTTCCCTTATAGAGAAAGAGGGAATAACCGGAGCATCAAGACATCTTTTGAAACTCCATTTTGTTTAAAAGAGTCACACACTCCAGAAAGTGCATCAAATGCTTGTTCAAATCTTCATTCTAAAGACCATGGAACATCCCATGCATCTGCAGCATTATGATCATCACTGGCTTGATCTTAAAAGTATGTGTTTGCATCCCAGGCATCCAAACACAGAAACGAGTTCCCCGTATATTTCCAGTTGCAAAATCTTTGAATATAGCTCAATCATATTTGTCCACCATGGCTTCAGCTTCAGCTTCAGCTTCAGTAGTTATTTCAGATTCAGGTTCAACTTTAACTACTTCAAGCAAGTTTTCAATAAGAGGTACTCTGTCAAGCACCACCACAAATCCGTCTGGATCTACAGATTGCATATACCTGAATGGTACCTATAAGAGGATCCAACGAGCAAGAATCAACCCAACACAAGAATCAATAAAGAAAAAAAATTGAATCTATAAAAGGGTCAATTGAATCATGTCATTAAAAGGAACATTACTGTATCCCCCATTGGTCGTAGAATTGAGCATCACCTTAAATTGAGGATTGAGGCATGTACAGAATATCTGGACTACCACCCACTTGTCTACCCCATGATTAGGGCATTACTTCATTAGCATCTTATATCTCTCCCATGCTGCATAGAGGTGTTCATCTGGATATTATTTAAAGCTTAGGAATTCCTCCCTTGCTTCCACATATTTTTCATCTAAAAAGAATCGAGCTCTAAACTTAGTTTCAAGATCATCCCAAGAGCTTATTGATCCTTCCAGAAGATTGTTAAACCAATCTCTTGCCTTCCCTTGTAGAGAAAGAGGGAATAACCGGAGGCTCAAGACATCTCTTGGAACTCCATTTTGTTTAAAAAAGTCACACACCTCCAGAAAGTGCATCAAATGCTTGTTCAAATCTTCATTTTAAAGACCATGGAACATCCTATACATTTATAGCATTATGATCATCACTGGCTTGATCTTAAAAGTATGTGCTTGCATCTCAGGCATCCAAACACAGGAACGAGTTCCCCGTATATTTCTGCTTGCAAAATCTTTGAATGTAGCTCAATCATATTTGTCCGCCATGGCTTCAACTTCAACTTCAGTAGTTATTTTAGATTTAGGTTCAACTTCAACTACTTCAAGCAAGTTTTCAATAAGAGGTACTTCGTCAAGCACCACCACCAATCTGTTTGGATCTATAGATTGCATATACCTTAATAGTACCTATAAGAGGATCAAACGAGCAAGAATCAACCCAACACAAGAATCAATAAATAAAACAAAAATTGAATATATAAAAGGCTCATTCGAAGTTTACTAACACAAGCTTAAGGTCGATTAAAAGATTTGTTAAACCAGATCCCCGGCAATAGCACCAAAAACTTGTTTGCCTCCGCAAGTATTTGGATCGTATTAAGTAATAAAATGACAAGTAAAGTATCATTCCCATGAGAATTTGTTTTAACAAATAAAATCAAGCAATAAGCTCATTGCATTCAATCAAGTTGAGCTAAAACATGTTGGTGTGGAAAAGAATTGTAAAAGCTGTTTATAAAACAATGGTAATAAGTTTTATAAAATCAAATGTGGAATGGAATCTAGGATTATTTTTCCCCTTTGTATTTCATAAAAACTTGATAAAGATCCTCTCTTTAAATGCGTTCAATGATTATATGTGTTAGTCTAGGTTCTATTGTATTTGATTAAGCTTTCTCAAGTCAAAACCAAGTTTAGATACTCAAATAATATGCACAATCTCTTACTGCAAATAAATGAGAATATATAGATTCAGCATCAACCCACATTGACAATGCAAGGTTAATGACTATATCTCTATGTCATTAACAAACCATCCATTCATCAAGTAAATGTCAAGGCAAGCATGATTTTAACCAAGTTCTCAATGCAAATTTAGCTTTCTCAAGTCAAAACAGAGTAAACACAACAATCTAAATGATAGCCAAATATTCAGAAGCTTTATGCATAGGAGAAAATAACCCACATATGTCATTCATACATAAAAGAGACGAAGATCCAAGTATTAATCCATACAAAGGTTCAAAATAATCCTAGAATAAGAGTTCATCTACTCATATTTAGAAACTGAGTATAAAAATACAGAGCAAATATAGTCATATAAGTAAAATGTGGAACAAAGGGAAAGAAATCAGCAAAACCAAAGAATATCAGCTTGAATCTCTTCAGGTATTCAATCCACACTTGATTTCCTTTGATTTACAACACACCTAGGCTCAGAGAGGTGTCACAACCGCCTTCCTAGGATTTTTCGGATCTGGAAGAAGCTGTTTTGGTCCCTGGATCTAGAATTTATAGGCCCTGAATCTCAAAATCCGCAGCTGCTATTACGGGTCTTGGCCGAGGCCAATAAGTTTCTGACCATGTGTTGGCTGCGGCCAGTGGAAACGTCAAGGTTTATTTTTCATCCCTTCTTGCATTTTCATGGCACAGTTGATTACTTAAACTCCATTTCACCTTCTTTTCATTGAATTGAGCTTTCTCTGGCTCCAACTGTGACTGAAATGTGGTCATATCAACACAAAAAATTCTATAAAGCCAGCAGTTGATAAACATAACAAGATTTTCATACATAATCACAACATTTATGCTCTTTTTATTCCAAATATGCATCAGACACATTTCCTTCACTTTTGTACTCCCAAATATCCATTATTTCAGCAAAATGTGTGAGAAATTAAGGGAAATATGCTAGATTGACACAAATTTCATGAGTTTAACACTATTGTTGATTTATTAAATTTATCCTTAATAGAAATTTCCTTTTTTATTTTAAATATGATAAGGAAAAGGAAGGAGAAAATCGACAAGAGAGCTGTTGAAAAATAGGGACACGCTACTGCTAAAGTAACAGCTGATGAAGAAGGGTTTGGGAAAAAATATTAAGAAATACTTTGTGTGGCGCTTTCTAACACAAGCGCCACACAAAGTCATTAGCAGTTGTGGCTCTAGCTCAACTGCTAGTGTATTTTAATTAAAACAAACATCATGTGGCGCTTGGTCAAGCTGTCAAGCAAGCATGACATAAGGCCCATAACCAGCTGTGGCGCTTGCCTAAGAAAGTGCCACAACATCCCAATTTTTTTAAAAAAAATCTAAAAGAAGTTAAAGAAGTGCCATAAAACGTGTGTCACTATTCCCTCTATTTGTATTAATGTCTCAGTCTAGTGTAGAAGCCGAGTATAGAGTTATAGCTCTGTTAGTATAGGAAATTGTGTGGATTCACCAGTTAAAGAAGGAGGTTGGTTTTGCCACATCAAAAGCTGTGGAGTGATAATGGAGCTACTCTATACATAGCCTCCAATTTTGTCTTTCATGAACGTACGAAACACATTGAGATTGACTTTAACTTTGTATGCGATAAGATCAAGGAGAACTTTATTTCTACAGGGCATGTAACCAATTGGGTGATCTGTTGACTAAAGCCTTAAATGGGACTCATGTTGATTATCTTTGTAATAAGGTGGACTTGAATAACTTGAGGGAGAATATTAGGAAATATATTTATAACTATTATGTAATTAATTAGGATCACTAGAAATCAAGAATTATATAGCTAGAAATCAGGGACAAGATTTATAAATTATCATTAAGAGCCATAAATGCTAAGGCTCCTCTCTTATGTATATATAGACCCTTTCTGTACATGAAGAATCACGATATTTAGATTATACTTTCTCACTCTCTCTATTTTGTACAGAATCCTTGTATGGATTAACTTTTGATTACTCCTCTCTTTGTGATTAATGATACATATGTGCTCATTTTACTCTTTTCCTAATGCTTCTAAGTACTTGATCACCATTTAGATATTCTATCCACTTAATTGATGCTTGAGAGGGCTATGTTGAGTGTAGAACTTGGCAAAATTATGTAAGAACTTGAAGTTTGCATGATGAATTGATGATTTTATTGGCAAGATAAAGACATACTTGTCAACCTTGCATACTCACATTAGGATTGCTGTTTAAAATTTGGATTTCATTAAGTGTAACAAGAGATTGAGTAATTAATGAAATTAAGCACTTGTTCTTGACTTGACTTGAGAGAGCTTTTACAAGTACTTTTTGAATCCAATACTAACTCATATTTTCATTAAAAGCATCTATGAGAGGAGGTTAATAGATTGTTATGGAATAAAAAGGCAACAAATAATCTTAGAATCCATTTTTATCCTTAAAGTCTAAGAATCAATTGTTTATATTAAATTTTAGTTTTAGTTTAGGTTTATTTCATAGTTTCCCTTTACTCTTGACATTTGTATCACTCAAATTAGGTGAAAGTGTGATAATCAATACTTGACTGGGTTTTGTCACTAAATTGTCGTGAGAATGTTACTCTATTTATCACTTTATTATTTCACACCACAAGTGCACTTGCCATGCAAACACTTTTTATTTTTTTTATTTGATTATTTTTAAATGGCATCTTATCCTCAATATCTTAGGATGTCTTTTTTTTTTTTTTAAAAGTAAGTCATATTAGGGTTAGAAAATTTCTCTATTTAGGGGTGGAGTTGTATTAATTATTTTCAGAGGTTTTGGAATAAGAAGTTTTCTTTTTTGCCAGTTTAACTTGTGATGAGTGTATTAGGTGAGGTTGCAAAAGTCTGATCTTTTCTTATGGAGTCTTTCATAGCCAAGGATCTAGAGGCAAGTTCCTCTAGTATTTTAGCTGACCAAAATTCATACTTTGTTAGGTTTTATTTATAATTCCTACATCAAATTTATTGTTTGAGCTTCTATAACTTGTCAGTTGTGCTACTTTCACTTGCCAATAGTGTCACTTTTACTTCTTATTGACAAGTTATGGGATTTCTTAAATACTATTTTTCTTGGGCGGGACCTTACTGTGATTTTCTCTTATTTGACTTTTTCAATTTATAAAATTGCTTTAAAATAATCGATTATGAGATGCTCCTTTGAATATATTAATTATGGTTAAACTAATGTTTTAGTTTTAAAATAGATTTTAGCATTAAGAGGGATGTTTGAATATTTTTAATAAGAGTTAAATGTCATTTTTGTCTCGAAAATATTCACTGAGAGCTAGTTTTGCCCCGAAAGTTTTTTGAGGACCAATTATGCCCTGAAAGTGTCAAATTTGGAGCAATTTTATCATGACCATTATCCCCGTTAAGTTTGACTGTTAGTTGACCAAATTCGGAGGAAATTTGCTCCTAAGTTAAAACTTTCAGGGCAATTTTGTTGTCTTGTCATTTTTATTAAGGTGCAAATTTACCTTGGAAGTTTTCATTTAGGAGAAAAATTGCCCCAAATTTGGCCAACTAACGGTCAAACTTAATGGGGATAACGGTTAAGACAAAATTACTCCAAATTTAACACTTCGAAGGCAAAGTTGTTCCTCAAAAAACTTTTGAGACAAAATTGACCTTCAGTGAATACTTTCGGAACAAAAATGACCATTAACCCTTTTAATAAAACCAAAGTTTTGCAATTCATAATTGATTATATAAATTAAACTAGATAGGCTGTAATTACAAGAGTCAAAGGCATGATTTAAATTTCTTAGAAAATACCTGAACACTCTTATACGTGACAAAATCTATTATAAACCCAAAATCATATAGTTACAGTAGTTTTCGCATTCGTGCATTCATGTGAGATTTTTTTTTATTGTAGCTTTTGTCATATTTATAAATTTAGTTTTATTTATTTTTTTTGGCAAGAATTACCTTTTTCTAGTTTTTAATAAAAGCCTTTTTGAAAAAACAAATTCGAACAATTTTGTTTTTATTGAATTTTGCAAACCGGGTAGTTTTATGATCCAAATCTAGTCAATCCACGTTAGTCTACTTGAATCTTATCTTCTTTGGGATCAAAAACATGTGGCTATTATTATTATAGCTATAAGTAGAATGGAAAGATCAAGTATTGTACTTCTCTATTGAGGGATAATCTCTGAAAAAAATCTAAAAATTAGAAAATGATAAATCAGTTATTTCTTAAAAGAAAGCTAGAAATACGTTTTTTCATTTTCTAATGAATTCTTAATAAAAAAAAACTCATTTATCATCCCTCAAATTCTAAATTATTTTTCAGGGAGCCTCCCTCTCATTTGTCATATTTGAACAAAGTCTTTTGAAAGTTTTGGCCAACATGATTGAAGTGACCTTTTCCTAACAACACAACTGATACCAACCAGTCACTGGCTCATCTTTTATGGCTTTGATTTTTACTTTGTTTGTTGTCGTTGGCCTGTTCTTGTAATAATTTTGATGCCCACCACATTCCACGATGCATACGAGTAAGGTCTGACCCCTTAAACATACACTTGTTCCTCTAGGCCTTAAAATTGGGAAAACGGGTCGGCCGATCCTACAAAACCGGTCCCTCGCAGATTGGAATTTAAACAGGATGGCCGTTTTGGCTTGAATAAAAAAAAAGTGTATATTTTTCTGATCCAGTCTGATTTTCCAACTCTACTTCTCTAAATTATCAGTGACTTTCAACATGTTTTATTATTTTACTAAAATAAAACAAAATTAACATTTTATTAATTCTACCTTAAAAATCTAAATTTTTTTTTAACTTTATCCATATTTAATAAGTGTTGCACCCCATGAGAACAAAGACTACATATAATAAATGAATAATAGAATTATATACCTTTTATATAAGAAATTTAACATTGTGATTTATAAATAGGATCAAAAAGATATTCTCTCTCTCCCTTATAAATAAGATCAGAGGAGTACAAATAACATTTTGTATTTGTCTAAAAATTGAATACACTTTTTCTATTTTTATCCCCAACGTGTATTTATTGTATCTTTTATCTACTCTTTTTCTCTTCTCTCTCTTCTCTCTCATCCTCTCTCTCACTCATCAACTTCGTAAATAAATGTATACCTTAAACAAGTATATTTCATATACATTTATTCTTTTGAATTAATTTTAACGCCCACTATAATCTAAGAGATTTAGTTTGTTGTTAGTTTTATATAGTCATATACAAGTGGGAGGGAGCAATTTTGTTGTGTACTGTAAGTATAATCATGGTGATTCAGTTTATCTAACTCTAATCAATCCGCGTTAGTCTAGTCTACTTAAATCTTACCTTCTTTGGGACCGAAAACATGTGGCTATTAAAAGGATATATGAGAGGAGGTTAATAGATTGTTATGAAATAGAAAGGGGATAAATAATATTAGAATCTATTTTTGTCCTTGAAGTCAAAGAATCACTTGTTTATATTAACTTTTAGTTTTAGTTTATGTTTATTTCATAGTTTCCCTTCACTCTTGACATTTGTATCACTCAAATTAAGCAAAAGTGTGATAATTAAAACTTGACTGGGTTTTGGAACCAAACCATCGTGGAAACGTTACTCTATTTTTCGCTTTATTATTTGGCACGACCAGTGCACTTATAGTGCAAACACTTTTTATTATTTTTTATTTAATTATTTTAAAAAGTCATTTTATCCTTAATATCTTAGGATGTCTTCTTTTTTCAAATTTTTGAGTTGTATTAGGGTTAGAAAGTTTCTCTATTTAAGGGTGGAGTTGTACTCATTATTTTTGGAGATTTTTGAATAAGAAGTTTTCTTTTTTGCAAGTTTAACTTGTGATAAGTGTGTATTAAGTCAGGTTGCAAGAATCTAATAATCTCTTATGAAGCCTCTCATGGCTAAGGATCTAGAGGCCAGTTCATCTCTGATTTTAGCGGATCAAAATTCATGCTTTTTCCAGTTTTATTTATAATTCCTGTATCAAATATATTGTTTGAGCTTCTATAACTTGTCACTTTCCACTTATCAATAGTGTCACTTTTACTTATTATTAACAAGTTATGGGGCTTCTCAAATATTATTTTCCTTAGGCGGAACCTTACTTTGATTTTCCCTTATTTGACTTTTTCAATTTATAAAATTGATTTAAGATAATCGATTATATTAATTATGGTTGAACTAATGTTTTAGTTTCAAAATAGATTTTAGCATTAAGAGGGATGTTTGAATAGTTTTAATAAAACCAAAGTTTTGCCATACATAATTGATTATATAAATTTAAACTAGATAGGCTGTAATTATAAGAGTCAAAGGCATGATTTTAATTTCTTAGAATATACGTGAACACTCATATACGTGCCAAAATCTATTATAAACCCAAAATCATATTTACAGTAGTTTTCGCATTCTTGCATTCATGTGAGATTTTTTTTATCGTAGCTTTTGTCATATTTATAAATTTAGTTTTATTTAGTTTTTTTTGACAAGAATTACCTTTTTCCAGTTTTTGATTAAAAAAAATTTTTTGAAAATACAAATTCGAACAATTTTGTTTTTATAAATTTAGTCTACTTGAATCTTATCTTCTTTAGGACCAAAAACCAGTGGCTATTATTATTATGGCTATAAGGTGAATGGAAAGATTAAGATATTGTCCTTCTCATTAAAGACAAGCTCTATTATTATATTTTTTTGCCGGAAATAGTTTATATTAAAAATAAACTAAAGTTCAACAAAAAAGTTTTCAAATAAAACTCAACAAACAAAAGGCCAAATCTTCCCAAACAACACAACCCTAATATAAAATACTGCCACCGTTACAAATTCTAATCCTAAGCCAAAGGCAAAAGGGCAAAAGAAAAAAAAAAACACTAGTAACTATTATTTTAGTTCTATTTATAAGTTCATTTTGACAAAAAATTTTAATCTTTATTATAAGTCTTTTTTCAGAGTAATAAATGTGTTTTATACTTTTTATTCTTATTAATTACAATAAACAAAAAAAATTATTCATATTGATTTTTAGAACTAATTATAGATAAAGACAAAATTAAAAATTTAACTTATAATTAATAAGTTAACTAACTCTTATTAATATATAAAAATTAAATAATTTAAATTTATAAATATAACCAAAATGGTATCGTCAAAAACGGCGGCAAGTGACTTACCCTGGGAATGGAATAGAGAATCCTTCTAAAGTCGAAAAGCATTAAAACTGAATTTGGAAAAGGTCAAAGAAATAATGCCTCCCAGCTAATTATAGGCAATTTTTCTTTTTTTTTTATCTCAAAAAATACACAATATCTACATAGATCAAGAAATTTGGAGAGGGTCTTTTGAAAGTTGTGGCCGACATGGTTGAAGTGACCTTTCCTGACAATACAATACCAACCTGTCATGTGCCCATCTTTTATGACTTTGATTTTTCCTTTGTTTGTAGTTGATAGACGGACTGTTCTTGTGATAATTTTGATCCCCTCCACATTCCACGATGCATGTGAGTACGGTCTGGCCCATTAAACATATACTAGTTCCTCTGTCCTCCATTCTTCTCTAAATTACCAGTGGCTTTCAGCATGTTTTATTATTTTACAAAAAGAAAATAAAATTAATATTTTATTAACTCTTCCTTAAAAATTTAATAAATTTTTAACTTTATCCTTATTTAATAAGCATTACATTCCATGAGAATAAATTCTATATATAATAAATAAATGGTAAAATTATATATTTTTATATAAAAAATTTAATGATATGATTTATAAATAAAATCAAAAAGATATTATCTCTTTATTTTATAAATAGGATCAGAGGAATACAAACAACATTTTGTATTTGTCTAAAAACTTAACGCACTTTTTCTATTTTTACTCCTACTTAATTACATATATTTCTTGTATCTTTTATCTGCTCATTTTCTCTCCTCTCTTTTCTCTCTCATTCTCTCTCTCATCTTCATAAACAAAAGTATACCTTAAAAAGTTATATTTATTGTATATTTATTCTTTTTAACTAATTTTAATCCCATTATAATATGAGAGATTTAGTTAGTTGTTAGTTATATATAGTAATATATGAGCGGATATATGAGCGGGACGAAGTAATTTTGTTGTGCACTATAAGTAGAATCATGGCGATTCAGTCCGAGTTAGTCCACTTGAATCTTATCTTTTTTGGGATTGAAAACGTGTGGCTATTAAGAGCATATATGAGAGGAGGTTAATATATTGTTATGAAATAAAAAAGGGATAAATAATCCTAATATCCATTTTTATCCTTGAAGTCCAAAAATCACTTGTTTATATTAATTTTGAATTTTATTTTAAGTTTATTTCATAGTTTCCCTTCACTCTTGACATTTGTATCACTAAAATTAGGCGAAGTGTGATAATCAATACTTAATCGGGGTTTGGAACCAAATTGTCTTGGGAACGTTACTCTACTTATAAATCAAATTTACAAATCAAATTTTATAATTCATGTTTACAAGTAAAACTTTCATATTTACAAGTTAAGTTGTGTTACTTATA
The DNA here is from genome assembly GCA_963855925.1 of Inga laurina. Taxonomy (NCBI): domain Eukaryota; kingdom Viridiplantae; phylum Streptophyta; class Magnoliopsida; order Fabales; family Fabaceae; genus Inga; species Inga laurina. The sequence goes on from OY979704.1 coordinate 31,276,954, forward strand.
AATCAAATATATAAGATTTGTGAAAAAGGGTAAAATTTTCAAGATTTTTGTATTTAATTTATTTTTCCATGAGATCAGTGCATAATTTTCTCAAGAATTAATGGGAAAGAGAGAAAGCAAGATAGAAAAAGGAAACAGAGAAATCAGAAGAAGGAGAAGATGACAAATGAAAGAGAATTGGCTGCTACCTGCGGAAGAATAGACAAGGGGGACTGGAGATACAAATCAGGATTAATATAATTATTGGTCTTTTAATTATTTTTTCATTTTAATTTTGATCCCTCCAATTTCAAATAATATGTTTTTGAATAAAAATTGTTTAATAACAAAATCTGAGTAAATTCATGTATTAGTACTTGTATCTTCTTCTACACATAGCTATTGACAGGGTCGGTAGCTTTAGAATTCTTTAATGAGGTAGAAGCTCGATAGGCAGTCAATACGCTAAAAATGACATATATTCACATACAACCTATATATAAAACCATTTAATTCTATCTTATTTATTTTTCTATATATAAAAAAGAGAATAATTTTTTCAGATTTTATAATAAATTAAATATAAAAGACATTAAGAAAATTAAACTATTAACTACTAATAAAATTAGATTTGTAAGCTCAAAAATTAAAAAACTTACAGTGTATAGAATCACTTGTTTATATTAATTTTTAGTTTTAGTTTTAGGTTTAGTTCATAGTTTCCCTTCACTCTTGATATTTGAATTATCGCTCAAATTAGGCAAAAGTATGATAATCAATATTTGACCGGGTTTTGGAACCAAATCGTTGTGGGAACGCTACTCTACTTATCACTTTATTACTTGGCACAACCTGTGCACTTGCAGTGCAAATACTTGTTATTATTTTTTATTTAATTATTTTTAAATGACATCTTATCGTCAATATCTTAGGATGTCCTTTGTTTTTTAAAACTTTTGAGTCATATAGGTTTAGAAAGTTTTTCTATTTAAGGGTGGAGTTGTACTCATTATTTTAAGAGATTTTTCAATAAGAAGTTTTCTTTTTTGCAAGTTTAACTTGTGATAAGTGTGTATTCGGTGAGGTGGCAAGAGTCTGATTAGGGGTGTTCAAATCCCGGGACGGGACCGGGATCACCCAATCCCGGGTCCCGTCCCGGGGGTGGCCGGGAATGGGAAACCATTCCCGGTCCCGGGAAATTCCCGGGACCGGTTGTCCCGGGACTTTCCCGGCACCGGGACCGGGAATTCCCGGTCCCGGTTGTAAAGCATAGACGGACCGGGAACTGGGAACATCAGCGATCAGAATATCATTCATGTGTTTAGAATATCATTCCATTGACTCAAAACCAACATTTGCCAGAGGTAATTCAACTGCTCTGGTTAAAACATAACTATGGGGCCTTAATCACATGGAAGATACCAAAGCATGCTATCAACTGAAGACAAATCATTTTCTCCATAGCAGAAAAACTAGGGACAAAACAGCATTACCATTGCAAATTTATTTAACCCGACCACATTAGCTACTGTATTATCATAATTCCAAACTGTGCTGATTCAAACAATTGGAGGCATATAGAATGCAAATATAAGAAAAATCGTTTTCTTTACATGGCAAATAACTGAGCTACATTAACATGCTGCTTTGCTAATCTACAAAATGCTTCTTGTTAATGATTTCTACGTTCCCAGAACCTCTTGAAGTCCAATACCAGTTCATGTGTGTCCCTGATTTCAAGCTTCAAAAGGTCATACTCACATGTAGTGGCATAAGAAAAATAAGTCATAATATATTTAGCAGAAAAAAGCCTTAAAACAAGGCAAGCATTACCTAGTCGTATGTCTTGATCTTTTGTCAAGAATATATTAGAACACTGAAAATGTGGGAAACATGAAAATGTGTTGGTCCTCTATGTTCTCATAAGTCCTAGCTACATAACATCCATAATTATTAAATTCTAGAAGCCATTTACCTTGACGTCACGATGAAGGATATGGTTTGCATGCAAGTAATCAAGTGCCATCAAGAGTTGAACAAGCCATTTACAAAGTTTCTGTATACATAGATCAGTAAACATTAGCAACTTACTTAAGTATAGAAGTGAAAACTATGAATCAGGCAAGAAGGAGAAGGACTTGCTACAATAATGACCAACCTCTTCTGGAAAATGAACACCACTAGCCTTCTTAATAGCTTCTGCCCTGTAGCACAGACATATTATAGGAGGATTACAAAAGTAACAAGAACAAGCTAAGCAAGCCGTATACAATGTTCTGACTTCCCCAAACTTGAATTGATTGTAAATCATAACTCATATGTCTCCACCTTCACAATAGCCTATGACAATGCACACGAAACAACCCTGGAAGTGAAGACACCAACTTATCAATTTCAGAATCATAAATCAAGCACATGATTTAGGCCTTCACATAATGCATTGTAAAAGGGGTTCCCAATATAAACATCCCCATTAGTAAGAAAGCAAAGATGTAAAAATTCATAAACAAATAGGAGAAAAGCAAACTTTTAAAATTTCAAAACTTAAAACAAGTTAACTGGATCAACATAAACCTAAATTTAAACTCTAAACTCTCTTAAAAAGTAAACCAAACAAAAAGGCAAAAGCAGGAACAAAACAATAGAGTAAGAAAGTTCTAATTTAGAAAATAGTTATAATTATAATTAAATATTAATAATAATAAGCTGACCTTTTCTACCCAGGAATCTTTATATTCAACTATAAAGGGATTTCATACTCTAGAGATTAGCTCCATCTGTGGAAAAAATAAACGACAAAGCATCTTATTTTGTATCTTGAAATATAAAGTATCAGCAATAATCAAGCTTCAGCAGAAAGAGGGGAGCCAATATCTGATGTAACAGTGGGGGAATTAAAAACGGGGGCCAGTAGAGTACCTCCTGGTGGGCAGATCTACGGGTTCTATCAGTTTGACGGGCAAGGCGAATCTTCTTGAGGACATTACTTAACAATTTAACATGTAAACGATTATGTAACATTAGGTTTGAACAGAGTTTGGAATCATTCTCACCTTTTCCTTTCATGCTTGTGCCTCACAAGCAGGGCAGAACCAAAGGAACCTTTGCCAAGGAAATCAAGATGGTGGTTCGGAGGGCAAAAACATGAGCAAACACATGATTTAATCAAACACATGTTTAAATAGCAAGAGTTGGTAGAGCAAAAACACATTACAACAACACTAAATTCAGATTACAAGAGCAAACAAAGTCTCAGTCCCACAAATTTAATCAAAACAGCAATGATTCAATGAACAAACAACAAAGACCTATTTATGGATCTGGACGTTGCTCTTCAGCTGCAAAAGTAAAAAGAAAAAATTGGTTGAAGTTAAAATTATTATTAAGAACTTAAATAAAACAAGTGAATTAAATTAGACAAAGATTACGATATTACCGATTAGAGCAACTAATACTTCCTCAGTGTCATTGAAGTTATCAGTCTCAAGTGATTCAAGTCTGGTTGGGAGTAATGTGGATGGAGAGAGCCAATTTTGTGCACAAATGAGTGCTTCAACCATCTTGGGTGATAATGAACTTCTATATGAATCAATAACACGGCCCCCTGTGCTGAAAGCCGATTCTGAAGAAACGGTTGAAACAGGCACAGCCAACACATCACGTGCCATCATGGACAGGACTTTGTACTTACTTCCATATATTTTCCACCAATTCAAAATAAGAAAATCAGGATCACGACCTTCAACTAAGTCAGATTGAAGATACTTGTCCAACTCCGCATACTTATCACTCTAACCCTCATTCTGATTATCGGCCCTAAATCTTCTCTCTGCTTCACTCTCTTCTGTATCAATATCAAAAGTATCTTTTTTAGCACTTGTTACAGCGCTACAACTACTATCAGTTCCTTCTTGTGCCTGACTTTGACTTTCAATAACAATCCCAGATGTGCCAAGATGACTTGAATAATGATCAAATAAACGATAGAGGACATTTGAGACTTTCTGTATCATGTCTACACGACTATCAGGATCATCAGGATACATAGCATCAAAAGCATACCTCAAAAACTTCATTTTATACCTGGGGTCAATCACCACTGCAATCACCAACAAAGGATTGAAGTTTTTAAACCGATCCCAATACTTATCATATTTGGCCTTCATACTGTTAGCCATGGCATACAAAGAAGAACCATGATTGGTTGAAGCTTTATTGAGAATAGAAGCAAGATTTGATACTTGTCGGAAGGCCAAATGTGAGGTCACAAAAAGTGATCCAGAAAGTTTCAGAGTGACATTGTAGAACAATTTCAAAAACTTGGTAAACTCACTAGCTTGTTGGAATGACTCATCCATAGGAGGACCAACTAAACCTTTATCAGAGAAGTGTTTCTTGTAGTCATCGTCTGAGGCCATCCTTTCAAACACGCTACTAAATTGAATGGCACTCTCCAACATAATGTAAGTGGAATTCCACCTAGTTGGACAATCCAAGCTTAGTAAACCCTTCGACTCAACTTTCATCTTTTCTACAAGCGACTTGAACTTTCGAAACCTTGAAGGAGAAGATCTTACATATTTAATAGCATTCCAAATGGCTTCAACTGACTCGTGCATATCCTTTACACCATCACAAACAATCAAATTTAAAATGTGTGCACAACACCTCAAGTGCATGAAGTCCCCGTCACATACTAAACCACCATTCCAATGTTTGAAAACGGACTTCAACCTTGACAATGCACTATCGTTGGAAGAAGCATTATCAACAGTGAAAGTAAATACCTTATCAATCCCCCAAGACAACATGCATTTCTCAATTTCATCTGCAATTGTTTCACCCTTGTGGTTTTCAACCACACAGAAATTCAATATTCGCTTTTGGTATGTCCAACTCTCGTCAATCCAATGTGCAGTCAGGCACATATAATTTGCATTCTGATTTGAAGTCCAAGTATCCGTAGTAAAGGATACTCGAACTTTTGTTGTCTCAAAGTGCTTTTTCAATTTCACCGCCTCCTCAAGATACAACTTGTAGCAATCTCTAGTAATCATAGATCGTGAGGGGACCTTAAAGCGGGGTTCTACATCACTCATCATCGCTCTAAAACCAACAGATTCCACAGTTCGAAAAGGCCTCTCCTCCAATATAATGTACTTTGCAACACCTCTTCTGCATCGCTCTTGACTGAATACATGAGAAGTCACAGTATTAGAGGACCCTATCTGAGTCGTAAACAAAGATTGGTTCTTCTTGTTTGCTTTGTTTGGATTTTTAGGACATGTTTCTAAATGTCTCCGTAATCCAGAAGTCCCTTGTTTATGATGGCAAAGAATTTCTTTTGGGCAATAATTACACTTGGCTGTGTGCTTTCCAGTAGTTGGGTTGATTTGTACCTTCCCATAATGGTCCCAAACACTTGATTTTTTCTTTTTCCCAGGTCTTTCATCTCCCTCTAAATCATCTTCGGCTTCAACATTTTCATTTGCTTCCCTAGCTTCTTGTTCGACTGTACTAGGAGTTGCTTGGACTGTTGGTTCACTTTGTCCAACAGTTTCTTCATTGGCACTTGTACTTGTAGTAATATTGGCCAAGTTTCTAGATCTTTTCACCATCTATTAGTAAGCATTAAAGAGCAACATTCTAAGTGACTGCATGAAAGTAAAACCCAATCCAATGCACTAAAAACTGTCAAAAACAGCAGCTATAAAGCATTCTAAATGGATTATGAAAGTGAAAAAATTTTATCTTCCTAAGTGAAACACTAAAAACAGCAACTACACAGCAATCCACAAGGCATAATAAAAATCATCAAATCAAATCTTCATGCTTGAGCTACTCATCAAATCAAATCTTCTACCCAAAATTCATGACTCACAGCCTTGAAACAAAATTCATGACTCGCAGCCTTGAAACAAAATAGACACTAAGACTACTTCACATACAACTGAAGGAACTCATGCTTGAGCTACACACACAAAACAAAAGTTGGGGAATCAATAATGGAAGGATTGATAAGGAACTCACCTGAATGAGACGAGCTGCGCGGCTGCCGGCTGGAATTGGAAACGCGACGGCGAGCCTGGGAGTGAGCGTCGGCCGAAAGGAGAGGAGACGAGGCTGCGAGTCAGCGTTGGCCGAAAGGAGACGAGACGAGGCTGAGTCGTAGGGTAGGGCACGAGACTTGAGATTGACTGATTGAGAGAGGCGGAGTCGCGGAGAGGCGCGGAGCTGCGGAGACGGAGACGAGGCAGAGATTGAGAGATCCGAGACTCAGATAGCGATTAGCGAGAGCCGAGAGACGACATCGCGACTCGCAAGAGACGAGAGGCCGAGTTTGAGGGTCAGGGAACAGGGAACTAAGGGAAGGAAGGAGGGACCGAGGGAGTAGCAGTGAGGGACCGAGGGTCGAGGGATTAGAGATTAGGAAAGGGAGGGGAAAATGATTAAAAAATATATATATATATATATTAACCCGGGACCGGGACCGGGATTCCCGAAGCCCTGCCCGGTTCCCGTCCCGGTCCCGGGATTTTTACTCCCGGTCCCGGTTAATCCCGGTCCCGATCCCGGACTGGCCGGGAATTTTTGATCCCACTGTTACCGGGACCGGGACGGGACCACCGGGACCGGGATCCCATGAACACCCCTAAGTCTGATCATCTCTTATGGAGCCTCTCATAGCTAAGGATCTATAAACGAGTTCCTCTAGGATTTTAGCTTAACAAAATTCATACTTTCTCAGGTTTTATTTATAATTCCTGCATCAAATATATTGTTTGAGCTTCTATAATTTGTCAGTGGTATCACTTTCACTTGTCAATGGTATCACTTTTACTTCTTATTGACAAGTTATGGGGCTGCTCAAATACTATTTTCCTTAGACGGAACCTTAGAGTGATTTTCCCTTATTTGACTTTTTCAATTTATAAAATTGATTTAAAATAATTGATTTTGAGATGGTCCTTTGAATATATTAATTATGGTTAAACTAATGTTTTAGTTTTAAAATAGATTTTAGCATTAAGAGGGATGTTTGAATATTTTTAATAAAACCAAAATTTTGCGATACATAATTGATTATATAAATTGAAACTAGATAGGCTTTAATTATAAGAGTCAAAGGCATGATTTTAATTTCTTAGAAAATACCTGAACACTATTATACACGCCAAAATCTATTATAAACCCAAAATCATACTTACAGTAGTTTTTCGCATTCGTGCATTCATGTGAGATTTTTTTTATTGTAGCTTTTGTCATTTTTATAAATTTAGTTTTATTTATTTTTTGACAAGAATTACCTTTTTCCAGGTTTTGATTTTAAAAAAACCTTTTGAAAAAACAAATTCAAACAATTTTGTTTTTATTGAATTTCGCAAACGTGGTAGTTTTGTGATCCAACTCGAATCAATCCACGTTAGTCTACTTATTTTTTTGGCCAGGCATTAGTCTGCTTGATATATTCTTTGGGACCGAAAACGTGTGGCTATTATTATTATAGCTATAAGGTGAATGGAAAGATCAAGATATTGTATCTCTCATTAAAGAGAAGCTATATTATTATATTTTTTTTGCCAGAAATAGTTTTTATTAAAAATAAACTAAAGTTCAACAAAAAGGTACCAAATAAAATTCAACAAACAAAAGGCCAAATCTCCCCCAAACAACACAACCCCAATACTAAATAATGCCATCGTTACAAATTCTAATCCTAAGCCAAAGGCAAAAGGCCAAACAAAAAAAAAACAAAAACAAAAAGAAAGAGAAAAACACCAGTAACCATGCTCAAAACGGGTGAAAGTAACTAAAGTTGTGTTTGAGATAGCGTTGTTATGAGATATAAGTGCTTTTCACATAAATCGAGATAAAACTCCTCTCACATACTTACCTTATATACCGTAAATAACAATTTAAAAGCACTTATAAGTCAAAAATAAGCTATTCCATACAAGCTAATGTGGGTTGGAGAGTATACTTCTAATTTCTACAGTCGAGAAGCATTAAAATTGAATTTGAAAAAGGTCAAATAAAGTGCCTTTATTAGTTTATGAGTTTGTAGACAACGGCACCCTTCTTGACCACCTAGACCCATTAAAAAATGAATGTTCTATTACATGGGACACTCGGTTAAGAATAGCTACAGAAATTGTTGGGGCCATTTCATATTTACACTCTTCTGCTTCAATTCCAATTATCCATCGTGATATTAAATCTGCCAACATATTATTAGATCACAATGACAGGACAAAGGTGTCTGACTTTGGAGCTTCAAGACTTGTCCATCTTGATGAAGCTCAAATTGCCACTGTGATTCAAGGAACAATAGGATATTTGGATCCAGAATATCTTCAAACAGGTCAGTTGAATGAGAAGAATGATGTTTATAGTTTTGGAGTTGTGTTTGTGGAGCTACTTACTGGGAATAAAGCTTTTGAGTTCAATACATTGGCTAAGCATTTTGTGACTTGAAAGAAAGAAGATCACTTTTGGGAAATTCTTGATAAGCGAGTGCTCGATCATAAGAATGCAAAACAAATGAAGGAAGTAGCGTTATTGGCAAGAAAATGCATTAGGGTAAATGGAGAGGAAAGGCCAACCATGAAGGAAGTAGCAATGGAGTTAGAAGGTTTAATTGCAATAAAGAAGCATCTTCAAGAGAAGGAAAAGGATATGATGGCAGAAGAAAGTGAATACTTACTAGGACACTGTCTTAAGGATGGATATAGGAGTACCAATGCTAGGTTTTCAGTTGCTAGCTATGATAGCATAAAAAAGCATGCGACGTTTGGATTATAGGTGGGGAACGATGATCTTATAATATCCGTGTGTTGTTTTTCTACATTTATAGCGGAATTAGTGATGAATGTACAATGGATTAATCTTTTGTATCTTAATTAGCAATAAACTTTTTTGCACAAGTGAAGACCCATCAAGAGGCCAAGTAGTTGGGCTGCCGTCGATGGCATGAACTCCAAATAATGTTGGAATCCTAATAGCCACTTCCCCCCATAATTCCTAATCAATCCGCCACATGAGGCTTGTTTCTGATCATTGACTGAGCCATCACTGGGAGGTCAGACTTATCCAAGCCTAAAATGTTTTCTGGTATTTTTTTTTTCTTTATTATTATACGTAAACTTGTACATTTAGAATGAGCACTACATAACTTAAAAGAAATTCAAGAAAATAAAACTAAAAAAAAAGTTAAAATGACAAGTTTGGACCACTAATTTTCTAAAGCACAAAACTTAGGTCAAGCCTTCATTTTATTTGATGTCAGCAAAATAAGAAGCGTCCACATAAAAATTTACAAATCATAATTTACATTCATAGTTCGTTTTTTTTTTTTGGACAAAAGTATATTCATAGTTAGTTCCCTAGTACATGTCGAAATTGCAATTTATTGTATTATGCAAATATGATTTGGACAAATGTTAAGCCTTCATTTTCTCTCCACAAATGGTCCATAGAAGATGAGTATGGTGTGTGCTCCTCCTTCACCTGTATTTTTTAAATTAAAATTAGACTGTTTACATTTAATTTAATTTTTGTACTTTAATAATTTTGTTTTAATAAAGGTAAAATTTAAAGAGTACAGTTATACATAAAAAAATTGAAAATGAAAAATTTTAAATTGAGAACAAGATAAGAAAATACCACTTGAATTTCAAAATTTCAAATAAGTGATTTCCTACTGAAATGAATTGTTAATTGCTTTACTCTTATAGTCAATACCTATATGCTCTTATAGGCAACATGACAGATTTGAAATTTTGAAGTTCAAGTATATTTTCTTGTCTTTTTCCTTTTTAAATTTATATTATCAAAGTCTAACTTGAATGGTTGAAATCTCTTTTCTTAAGATGATCATAACTATTTTTAAGATAAATTCAATATATCCCCTGGGGGAAGCTGTCTATCATACATAGAAAGCTGGAAAACTTTACTTTCATAAGCTCAAATTCAAAGGTTATTTTCACTTGATGGTTGAATATTCAAATCACATTTAAATTTTTTTTTTGGTAGCATTCGTTGGCTGATTCTTTTATGAATGAACGAGGAGACTTGGTCAAATTCTGTGAAACTTCACCGGCAATTTCTCTCTCAATGTTTAATAACTTATGGATAGCATCCACGCAATTCAGCCAAGTCTTCGTCAACACTATGAGCCTAGAGATATGGACTACGGTTAAGTAAGGCGAAAACTTTGATAAATACCTAATACTCCCTTATTCTAAATATAAGAGCTATTTAATTAATTTGGGTAAATTAAGAATATAAAATAAATTTGTTAATTGTAACAAAAGTAATTTGATATCCTGAAAAAATCTTTATAACATTAGATTATATGCTGGTTTATAAGTTGGATAATTTAGTTTAGGTAAACATAATAAATATATGAGATAATATACAGTATTTTGGATCAAGCCCAACCTCCAACCATAAATTTAGAGTAACAAACATGCACTTTAGCCTTATTCTAGTAGGTGTTAGAGTGAATCATAAGAAACTTAAAGTTAAAGTAATGATCCCAATTAATTATCAAAAAAATAAAATAAAATTGATTGGTCTCTATGAGAGAATCTAAAGTAACTATTAAAGATCCAAATTAATTTCACAATTATGTGTGGTGTTGATAGTCCAACTCTATGAGGCCAAACATTGGCCAGCAAGAGATATCTGTTAGGTGATGCAAATATCTTCTCGTGTTAAGATGAATGGTACAAATTTGAAATCCCCAATACTTTGACTTGTCCAAGTCTTCTTTTATAATTTTAGCCTGCCTCATTCATCCCTTGTCGGCACCAAGTAACAAATATATTTTGGCAAGTGCATGTGTAATAAAACTTTTCCAACGGAATTTTTTTCTTAGCCACAGAAAAAAATTCTGCGGCAAATATCGTCTTTTGCCAAGGAATTTCCAACAAAATAATTCGGTCGCATATTTCACCATCACAGTAGTAATTAAAACGATGGGCAGTGTATTGCTATTGAAACTGGCACTATTAGCTGCCTGCACACTGGCGGTGGCGGCGACGCATTGCAATAACAAGTGCGGGAACGTGGACATCCCTTATCCCTTCGGCATGACGGAAGGCTGCTTCAAAGATTCTGATTTTCGAGTAACCTGCCACAACGATTCTTCTTCTGGTCATCCCATTCCATACCTAGCAAGAGAAACAAACGGCGGCGACATCAAAGATCGGGGCATCCAGATTCTCAACATCTCTGGGGATACTAGTGAGATTCATGTCTCTATTCCTGTTTCTTACGCTTGCTATGATCCCAAAAGAAGCGACACTACTTGGCATCAGAGGGATCGTATTCTGGTGCCTCCCAAGTTTGGTATATCCAATACAAAAAACATATTGAACGTAGTGGGGTGCGAAACCTACGCTTTCATCTATGACTGGAAAGGGAAAAGAATTCATGGCTGCGACTCCAGCTGCAGTAACCAGAGTTCATCATCAGTGATGAATAATAATAATAACGGAACCTGTTCCGGCGATGGCTGTTGCCAGAGTGATTTTGAGCATGCAGTTGCAAATTATACAATTAATGTTATTTTTTACGATAACCCAGATATGCCTGTGGACGCTCGATCTCGCTGCAGTTATGCATTTGTTGCGCAGAACGGATCCTTCAACTTTTCCGGCGACCACGTCAAGAAGCTAAGGGCAAGTAACAGATCTACGGTGGTTCTCGACTGGGCTGTTGATAATATGAGACTTTGCGGTGGAGCATGCAAAGGGAATAAAACTGAATGCATAGAATCAGAAAGTGTCAGTGGCCACTACTACTGCAGATGTAAACAAGGATTCGAAGGCAACCCCTACAAGGACGATGGCTGCAAAGGTGATTATACAATATCACCCCCACTTTGTCTTTGTTTTTGTTCTTGTTCTTTTTTGTTTTGGTTAAAATAAAATAGTATTCCCTCTTGTTTTAAATATTAGTTGAGAAATTTTTCTTAGTCATTAATATAGAACCTCAATTTTCTTTCTTTCATTTAATGTTCCTCAAATTATCCTTATTAACTGCAAAGTTTTTCTTACCGGTTTGTCTCTCACATTTAATACCTCAATTAAATATGCGTATTTAAAAAAAAAAAAGTCGGTAATATTGTTAATTGTTATAGCTTAATCAAATTTTGATGTCGTTCTCTATAGTTTCAAATCTTGACTTTTTGTCAATATGGTTTCATCTGGATTTGGTTTAAATTAATGTCAAGTATAATGGGAAAAATCAAAACTAGCTAAAAGTATATAGACTAAGATTAAAATTTATCGATGACTTTTTGTTTTGGTCTCGTGCTTTTAATGAATTTGGTTTTGGTCTCTATGCTTAACAACATTAACTTAAACATAGTCCATATGAAATTGTAAGGATTAACAATATTATTAAGCCTTAAGAAAGTAGTGACACATTTTTTACATAATAATGACAAAAGCCCAACTTAATTATTTTCTTAATATGCATAATTTTATTAACTAAGTCTTATATTTATGACTCAAAGAAATACGAGTAATTAGTTATGACAGCCAACCCAAGCATTATTGAACATATAATAAAATTAAAAATCTGGATTTAATATAAAATAGTAAAGCCGGATATTAGAATGTCTCCGAAGGCAAAAAATGATATTAGAATGTCTCTCATGTAAAAGCGAATATTGGAGTTTAGTGTAGTTAATATAGAAAATCACTTTAATTTCAGAATAAATTTAATATTTTTAACTTTTTTTATTGATATGTGGGAATTAATTAGTTAGAGGCGATTAATTTTGCATTGATGTATTTGCAATTTCAGATGTCAATGAGTGCCTCAACAGCAACTTAAACAAGTGCTTGAACCAGAAGCGTTGCAAAAATACGGAAGGTGAATACAAATGTTCTTGTCCACGTGGACAAAAAGGCAACGGCCGCAGTGATGGCTCAGGCTGCCGCCCTATCATCACAATTCCATTGGGTGAGCATATGAATATCAAGACCTTTGTCTCTATTCGGCATTTATTGTTTAGAAATGTACATACATACATATATATATATATATATATATATATATATCGAGGACTAGCATCTTCACATTTGTTTAAATCAAAATACGAAACTTTTTCAAGAAAAACTCACACCTTGAACTCTATTGCTTCGTAGTTGTTACTATAGCTTTGTTGGTTGTCTTCACACTGGTCTCCATATTATGTTGGGCTCACAAGCAAAGAACCGTGAAACAACTTAGACGGAGAAATTTTCAGCAAAATGGAGGAAACTTGCTTCTACAACAACTTTCACAGCAACAAATATATTCTGACAGGACCAGGATATTTACAGAACTTGAGCTTAAGAATGCCACAAACAACTTCAATGAAAGTAGAATTCTTGGTCATGGAGGACAAGGCACCGTTTATAAGGGCATATTTCAAGATAACACAATTGTTGCCATAAAGAAGTCTAGGGTTGGAGGGGGTCCTCAACATGTCAAAAGTTTTATCAATGAAGTATTGGTGCTTTCCCAAATCAACCATAGGCATGTGGTTAAACTTTTGGGGTGTTGTCTTGAAACTGAAGTGCCTTTATTAGTTTATGAGTTTGTAGACAACGGCACCCTTCTTGACCACCTAGACCCATTAAAAAATGAATGTTCTATTACATGGGACACTCGGTTAAGAATAGCTACAGAAACTGCTGGGGCCATTTCATATTTACACTCTTCTGCTTCAATTCCAATTATCCATCGTGATATTAAATCTGCCAATATATTATTAGATCACAATAACAGGACAAAGGTGTCTGACTTTGGAGCTTCAAGACTTGTCCATCTTGATGAAGCTCAAGTTGCCACTGTGATTCAAGGAACAATAGGATATTTGGATCCAGAATATCTTCAAACAGGTCAGTTGAATGAGAAGAGTGATGTTTATAGTTTTGGAGTTGTGCTTGTGGAGCTACTTACTGGGAATAAAGCTTTTGAGTTCAATACATTGGCTAAGCATTTTGTGACTTCAATGAAAGAAGATCACTTTTGGGAAATTCTTGATAAGCGAGTGCTCGATCATAAGAATGCAAAACAAATGAAGGAAGTAGCGTTATTGGCAAGAAAATGCATTAGAGTAAATGGAGAGGAAAGGCCAACCATGAAGGAAGTAGCAATGGAGTTAGAAGGTTTAATTGCAATAAAGAAGCATCTTCAAGAGAAGGATAAGGATATGATGGTAGAAGAAAGTGATTACTTACTAGGACACTGTCCTAAGGATGGATATAGGAGTACCAATGCTAGGTTTTCAGTTGCTAGCTATGATAGCATAAAAAAGCATGCGACGTTTTAGATTATAGGTGGGGAACGATGATCTGATAATATCCGTGTGCTGTTTTTCTAGATTTATAGAGGAATTAGTGATGAATGTACAATGTATTAACCTTTTGTATCTTAATCACTAATAAACTTTTTTGCACAAGTGAAGACCCATCAAGAGGCCAAGTAGTTGGGCGGCCGTCGATGGCATGAACCCCAAATAATGTTGGAGTCCTAAAAGCCACTTCCCCTCATAATTCCTTATCAATCCACCACATGAGGCTTGTTTCTGATGATTGACTGAGCCATCCCTGGGAGGTCAGAGTTATTCAAGCCTAAAATGTTTTCTAGTATTTTTTTTTCTTTATTATTATACGTAAACTTGTACATTTAGAATGAGCACTACATAACTTAAAAGAAATTCAAGAAAATAAAATTAAAAAAAAAAGTTAAAATGACAAGTTTGGACCACTAATTTTCTAAAGCACAAAACTTAGGTCAAGCCTTCATTTTATTTGATGTCAGCAAAATAAGAAGCGTCCACATAAAAATTTACAAATCATAATTTACATTCATAGTTCGGTTTTTTTTTTTTGGACAAAAGTATATTCATAGTTAGTTCCCTAGTACATGTCGAAATTGCAATTTATTGTATTATGCAAATATGATTTGGACGAATGTTAAGCCTTCATTTTCTCTGCACAAATGGTCCATAGAAGATGAGTATGGAGCGCGCTCCTCCTTCACTTGTATTTTTTAAATTAAAATTAGACTGTTTACATTTAATTTAATTTTTATATTTTAATAATTTTATTTTAATAAAGGTAAAATTTAAAGAGTACAGTTATACATAAAAAAAATTGAAAATGAAAAATTTTAAATTAGAAAAATGATAAAAAAATACCACTTGAACTTCAAAATTTTAAATAAGTGATTTCCTACTAAAATGAATTGCCAATTGCTATAGTCCTATAGTCAATACCTATATGCTCTTATAGACAACATGACAGATTTGAAATTTTGAAGTTCAAGTATATTTTCTTTTCTTTTTCCCTTTTAAATTTATATTATCAAATTCTAACTTGAATGTTGAAATCTCTTCTCGATGATCATAACTATTTTTAAGATAAATTCAATATATCCCCTTGGGGAAGCTGTCTATCATACATAGAAAGCTGGAAAACTTTACTTTCATAAGCTCAAATTCAAAGGTTATTTTCACTTGATGGTTGAATATTCAAATCACATTTAATTTAATTTAATTTTTTTGGTAGCATTCGTTGCCTGATTGTTTTATGAATGAACAAGGAGACTTGGTCAAATTCTGTGAAACTTCACCGGCAATTTCTCTCTCAATGTTTAATAACTTATGGATAGCATCCATGCAATGCAGCCAACTCTTCGTCGACACCATGAGCCTATACAAGAGAGATATGGACTACGGTTAAGTAAGGCGGTGACTTTGATAAATACCTAATACTCCCTTATTCTAAATATAAGAGCTATTTAATCAATTTTGTTAAATTAAGAATATAAAATAAATTTGTTAATTATAACAAAAGCAATTTGATATCCTGAAAAAATATTTATAACATTAGATTATATACCGGTTTATAAGTTGGGTAATTTAGTTTAGGAAAACATAATAAATATATGAGATGAATGCATTGAAAATTTGAGATAATATACAGTATTTTGGATCAAGCCCAACCTCCAACCATAAATTTAGAGGACCAAATGTTAACACCCGTTTCCATTTTGATATACACGGAGTAATAAAGATCATGTTCCACAGGCATACAGAAGAGTACATATATACTGATAAAAATATTTGTTTATAGTCCAAAGTCAACCATATAGAATGCGACAATATATACCACTATTACAAAATATCCAGAGGTATTTTAGATATAGACTATCTATAACCACGAACTTTGTATTTGCCTCGAGACACATGCCAGTCACTTTCCTTGGTCTACATCCTTACCTTTTGCTCCACTGGCACCCGCTGAGATGTTTTATTTAGAAAAAGGGATGAGATTCCGAAGAATTCCAATAGAAACATGCTATTGTTCATAGAAAATGCGAAAAGTAAATATGATATGCGCAATATATGCATCAATTAATGAACAATATAAATATATCATTTGCATGTATACATGAGTAGGGCCCAACCCCACTATTCTGCACTGGTTGGGTTCTCACCAACTCTAGTGTAAGTGCCTCTGGCACTACTGGGAAAATCAATAGAGCAAAATCTACCATTTTTTTAAGTCCCAATATGCCTCATGATCAAAAAATTATTATGCACAATTTCTAGAAATAAATTTCTCTAAGAGGCTGGGAAAGTACTTAGGAACTTGCATAGATCATGGAAAATTCAAATCATAGGTTTATTCACAGTAAAATCAGTCTGTGGATCAAAAAACTGTTGTGTGGAAAGCTAGATTGTTATCTCAAGCATCTGGACTAACTCTAATCAAGTTTGTACTAGCAGGGCCAATCCCCATGTCATCTCTTGCATAAAGCTTCCTAATTATGTTTGTAATAGGATTGATTCAAGATGTGCTATTTTTTCTAGGGCTCAAATGGAGATTAAAAATGAATTCAACTAGCTAGTAAACATTTTATATTCATACTTGTTTTCTAAGAGAGGGCTAGGAATTAGATCCACTGGTCAAGTTAGCAATTTGTTACTTGTGAAGCAAATTTGGAGAATTATAGTAGCTCCTGCAAGATCATTGCCTGCTGAGACCTTCAAACCAAAATATTTTGACATAAACAGTGCTTCTTTGCTTAGAAAACCTTATAATTCTTCTTGAATTTGGAGGGGTATTTTTCAATGTGCTCAAATGATCACTGATCATTTAAAATGGAAGATCTAGTAACTAATTTCTTTAAACCACCCTTTGTGGTAATCCATGCACTTTGAATCCCCAACTGCCTCTAATCTGAGAACAATTGCGGATTTATTATTACATCTTCCTTCTAGCTGGTGCCCAGTTAAATGGAATCATCATTTAGTTAGAGAAATCTATCTTAGGCAGATCTCCAATTCAATCATCTAGTTTCCTATTTCGTTTATAAATAATCAAGATAGAATGGTTTGGAATTTAAGCCCTTTAAGAGATTATAGGGCAAATCTTAGGTGTAGAAGTATCTCCAATCAAACCATACAGAGGCAAGCAAACTCTTTTTGGAAATTCTTATAGTCTATCTCTCTTCCTCTAAAGGACCTATTGCTAACTTGGAAGGTTTTGAATAATGCTATCTCATCGATAGATATTCTTACAAAGTATCATCTGCCCATTCTGTAATACCCCAAAATATGATTAAGGGCTAAGGACTTTTAACAGTGAATGTAACTACTGTTAAATAAACACTTTTGGAGAATGTAATGTGAATTGTGATATGAATATGTTACAAACAGTTCCCAAACCCTACATTTAAGCTTAATTGTGTGATAAAGCATAAATTGAACCCTAAGTATAGGGGAGGGTGTATGGTTGAGGGAATGAAATGAATAATAAGATGTGTTTCGGTGTTTTAGAAAGTATTGTCACAATCAGGGGCAAAATGGGAAATTTGCATACCAATTGGTCAATTACTGAAGAGGAAACACATTGGTAACTCAAAGATCAATGGTTGGGATTAAATGTTAAGTGATCTACAGGGTGGAATCATATACATGTATGCTTATGTGTGTGCCCATATAAGAGGTTTAAGATCATGACAAGTGGCATTGCATGAACCATAGAATCAAGGTCAATATTTCAACTCTTTTCCTCTCTCCTCTATCAATTAAAGTCAACCTACATGCATGAGCGAGGCTAAAAATCTGTTTCTTCATCATCATCTCATTCTCTTCCTTCCATTCTCCATTTTTGTTCAAGCAAGGAAGGAAAGAGAAAGATAAAGGTGAGATTTTGACTTGTTTAATGTCCTCTTTAGCTCAAATCCTCTTCAATAATCTTGTTCATGGTGATGATAGCTTTATCCCTATGGTTTTAGATTTTTTGAAAGAAGGTGTTTAAGTGCTTGAAGAAATTAGAAGGTTGAAGAATTCATGGACTAGCTTTGGAAAGAGGAAGAGGTAAGAAATTGTTGCATTTTGACTTAAGTGTTAACTTTTAGGATTTATGAATTTTACCTTTATTTTGGGGTAATTTTGGAATGGATGATTTGGATAGTGCATTGTATGGAATACGTGTCACAATGTGTCATGAGTACAATAGAATTGGTTTGAAACCTTGAAAGCAAAGTTGGTCATTTAGTGGCTTTGGATTACAATGTGTTTGGAAGTGTGAAATGTGTCATAGTGATGGGAATTTGGTTGTTTTGGTGTTTCCAATGGGTTCCTTATGAAAATTTGTTTGGGAAAAGGTTTGGTTGTTGATTTTAGGGGCCATTGGACACATTGGTTAAGATTTGGAAAACTCTGTCATCTGCTGTGTTTTGGCTTCTGATAGAGCCTCACTTGAGTACACAGGGGTATCACTCGAGTACAGCATCATATTTTCTCTTTCCCCTCAGTTTTTAGTTACATTTCCCTTCTAAAAAATAAGAGAGCATTTCCTCGCTTGCGAGTGATATGGGATCTCACTCGAGTGCGCCTTATATCACTCGAGTTTGTGTGTATTTTGCACTAGGAGCCCGTGTCTCGGGGTGACACTCACAGCCAATTTGTTAAGTGTGTATGTTAGCACTCATAAGTGTTATGTCGTCACTCGAGTGCTAGAGTTGTTGCTCAAGTGCACTTCCTTTTTTAAGGTTTCTGTTGCTCTTGGGTAGTCACTTCTGTGCCTGACTTTATGAAACTCAGGTGAGCATGAGGCTACCACTAGAGTGTTGAGTTCAAGACTTAAGTGTAGTGATCATTTTCTGTCTCTGTTGTTGCACTCGGTCAAGCACTCACAAGAGTGAGCCATCCTCACTCAAGTGCAAGTCATCCATCACTCGAGTGCATCATCCATCACTCAAGTGCATAAGTTAAAATTAGCATTTTTACTTTCGAGAGGGGGGTCTTTGGTCAAGTTTTTCCCAACCTTTTAAGAAAATGTTTAGGCTTTTAGTCGCCAACTAAAGATCTTAAATGATAACCAACTTTAAGTGTTATGAAAGTAAGAGTTTGGAATAGAGATTAATCATTCGTCCTTGATTTTGGTTGATAGGGTTTGATATTTGAACTGCTCGTGAGCAACCTGTGCCAGAGCACCACCGGAAAGAATAAGGTAGTGACTCTTTCTCTTATACTGTATGTAATGCATTGTATGTTTTGTGATGTCATTGGATTATAGATATTGCTATGAGTTGTATCGCCACACCAATAATCCTCCGCACTACTACAGAATTAGGATATAACCACCCCAAAGAACGTCCCAAATTTAAAATTGGGTGGTTAAAAAGGCAAGCGATGGCAATTTTGTAATTATATGTATGTAGGGAAAACTTTAGACGTCCCAAATTTGAATTTGGGACGCCTAAAGTTCTTCCAGGTGTGAAATATAAATTTTGCAAATTTTTTTAGCGCCAAGAGCTAGGTTTAGATGTCCCAAAATTATTTTGGGACGTCTAAACCCAGACTTTAGGCATCCCAAATCCATTTGGGACACCTAAAGTTTTAGGGGTCCCAAATGGCATTTGGGATGCCTAAAGGCATCCCTGCGCATGTCAGACAAGTGCCTGACATGCGTCTTCTCCATTCTTCACTCCCCTTCCCTCCTTTTTTGACCAAACTACTTTACTCTTCCTCCCTCCTTGCTTGTCCGTCGACTACACTCCTTCTTCAACTCTACTTCTTCAACTCCTCCCTTCTGCAACTTCTTCCACCCAAAATCCATTGAAGGACGCATGCACCAAGCCACCCCTTCCTCCACAGTGTAGGTTTTTGCTCTCCTCCACCTCCTTCCTTCCATTTTCGTCCACACCTCCACACACCGTGGTTCTTTGCTTTCTCCACCCTCCGGCGTACCTCCTCAGTGTGCATACACCTTTGATCTCCAACGTCTTCTCACTACCTCTCCATCATACATAGCCGTCGGCGCCCCCTTTATCAGGTTAGTTTATTTTCTTGTTCTTTTTTTTTTGTAATAGAATGGTTTATTTTATTTTTGAAATATAAATTTACTTGAATAAATTAAAGTAAAACTTGCAATGTGAAAAGCCTAGGCAATAGGAAACATCACGTTAATTATACTTATATATTGCTTATATTGAGATGGTTGAGATTGCTATGTTTGGTGTGCTTATATATTGCTTAAATTGTATTGGGGAACTCTACCACTCCAATACTTTTTACTTCTTTTTAATGATGCTTCTACTAATTTAAATTTTCAAGTCTTTCTCATTCATAAAAGTTAACATGGTATTTTTCTTAGTGTACTACAAACAAAACATTTTTAGATGAATCAATAGTGTGGCTTTTTATAAAATTTATAATAGTGTGATATATTAATGATTATTGTCTCATGACTTAACATGACCTAAATAGAATGAGTAGGGCTTATTTTAATTTTAATCAAATCACCCATTTTTTGAGGATTTTATAACAAAACTGCAACTACATATATGTATATGTTCTATCTTTATGTCTTCGTTTGTCATCTTTGGGAAAAAAATTATTCTATTTTATATAGAAAAATATTATATGAACTCATGTTTTGCATAGAACTTAAAATAAGCTACTATTCATGGTTTTAATTATTTTTTTCATACACAGCCATTCCATGTAATTTAAAAGCAATGTATATATATTATTATAAATAAATGGAGCTTTTGAGTGATTTTGATGAAATTAACAACAATTAAACAGATTGGTAAGATTATTAATGTAGTTTCCTTAATATAATAATATAGTAAGTAGTATGATTATTATTTGTGTAGTGGAGAGATAGGGTTGCTTGAAATTTTGGGATGTCTTACTTTTAAAGGGAAATGCTGTCAAAATTTTTGTTGAAAAAAGTAAAAAAAGGCAATCCTATCATATGTCGTTGACAATTGTACTAAACGTGTGAATGGTATTGGGAATGGTTTAGGTGGTAACAAAATGGATCATAGTTGGATGGATGCTTTGAGAACTAGTGAAGAATATGAGAAAGGGGTGGAAGAATTTAGTGAATTCGCTAAAAAAAAATGCTCCTGCAAAAAATAGGAAGTATTTTTGTCCTTGTGTCAATTGTTTGAATGAGAGTCGACAGGATGTTGATGTCATAAAGGATCACCTACTTTGTAATGGAATAAATCTGCGATACACAAGGTGGATATGGCATGGTGAGGAAGTAACAGATTGTTCGTCACATAAGAAGGAAGATGTGGATGTCATAGATGAAGATAAAATGGAGAAAATGATTCACGATGTTGAGGTAGAATCCTTTGTGCAGTCGCAGGAGTATGGCAGCCTGCGGAGTGATGCAAAGACACTATTGCACCTTGGGAGTAAGTACACGCGGCTGACGGGAACATTACATTTGGTTAACTTAAAGGCAACTTGTGGGTGGACCGATAGTAGTTTCACATTGCTGCTTGAACTATTGTGTGATATGTTTCTAGAGGATAATGTACTTCCAAATTGTATGTATGAGGTCAAGAAAATCCTGTCTACGATGGGTATGGAGTATAAAAAGATACATGCTTGCCCTAATGATTGCGTACTGTACAGAAATGAGTATGGAGGTCTTAGTGAGTATCCTATGTGTAAAACTGCATGATACAACGTGAAAAAAGATGGTGGTTGTGGCAATGTGACAAGTAAAAGGCAACCTTTAAAGGTTATATGGTATCTTCCTATAATACCACGTTTTAAACGTTTGTTTGCAACTGCAACAAAAGCGAAGAAGTTGAGATGGCACTCTGATGAGAGAATATCTTATGGGAAATATCTTCGACACCCAGCTGACTCCACAATGGCAAAAAATAGATGAAATGTTCCCTCAATTTGGTAGCGAGCCGAGAAACCTTCGGCTTGGTTGTACCCTTTCAAGCGATACATAAAGATCTTAAAAGGGTATTCTAAAAATCCTTATTGACCAGAAGCCTCAATAGTAGAAAGATATGTAGTTGAGGAGGCTATGGAGTTTTGCAAAGATTATATGTTAGGGAAGAAGGAACAATCTCGGCATGAAGAGGGGAGAAGCAAGGGAATACGAGGACTGAAAGTGAAGAATGTTCCTCGTGAAGAGGTGTTGCAAGACCACTTGTATATCCTGAATAATATGGAAGAAGTTCAACCTTACATAGATGAACACAGAAAGACTTAAAAGAACAAGAATCCAAGGAAGAATGACATGCAGATTGCTATTGAGCAAAACAAGACATTCATGCAGTGGTTCGAGGAAAAGGTTTTTCATGAGACTGGTGTGTCTGAGACAATCGAGTGGCTAGCTTGGGGGCCTTCATTTCAGGTCATTACTTGAACCGGTTATGATATAAATGGCTATTCTTTCTATACAAAAGAGCAAGATGACAGAAGTATCATGCAAAATAGTGGGGTCATGGTAGAAGCTGAAGCTATGCACTTTTCCAGTTTGAGAGACAAAAACCCCATATTAGCGTCTATAGCCTATTATGGAGTTATAGAAGAAATATGGGAGATGACATACAACAAGTTCAAAGTTGCTTTATTCAAATGTAAGTGGGTTAGCAATAATGCTGTGGTAATAGATAAACAATTTGGATTTGTCTCAGTCGATCTTCAAAAAGTTGGCTATAGAGATGAGCCCTTCATTGTAGCAAGCCAGGTGAAACAAGTGTTTTATGTCACCAATCCTATGAGCAAAAACATGTCCATTGTCCTTAAAAGTAAAAAACAGAAGTATGGTGATCCGACCTTCAACCTTGATGACACACCACCTTTCACAACAACTCCACCTCGAATAAATGAAGTAGAATTGGTAGATGATGATGAATATGCTGTAAGAAATGACCATGGTGAAGGACTATGGGAAACAATATAGAGTAAGACCTTAATTTATAAATGAGAACTGTACATTTTTTCTGTTTTACTTCTCGCTTAGTTTATTTCATTTTTATTGCAATTTATTTACGTTTCTGATTATGCTTGTTGTGTTAACAGGAATATGGACAACTCTAGTGATGACGAAAGGCGTAGAGATGATGAAAGCCCTAGCAATGACGAAAGGCCTAGAGATGAACTCGTTGCACGAAGGAGGGTTAGAGGCTGTTCGAAGATGGGAGCATTGGTTACACGTCATGAACATCAATAAGAGAGGTTGTATATAGACTTCGATGACAATCTGAATCTAGTTGGTCCTGAGGAAGACCACTTTATTAGCTACATAGGGTTTTTGGGTCGAAGCAAAATGCGCATTACCTACAATAATTGGAGATTGGTTCCCCCAAAAATGAAAGACAAGATTTGGCAGCAACTTTTGGTATATAAGTTTTGATGTATCTATGGTAATTGTAGCTTTATTCTCATTGTTTCAAATATAATAATCTTATGTTTTACCTTGCAGCAAACATACGATGTCCCAGACACCAGGGAGATGTATAGGCACTGGATGAATGAGGTTCATGTACGATGGAAAGGTTTCAAGAACAAGCTAATAGCACGGTACTGTAAGAGGCAAGCTTCACCCAAGAGGGGGGTGAATTGGGTGATGTTATAAATTTTTCGTTTGAGATGGTGATATGTAAATATAGTGGATAGAGTAGAGTAGAGAAGATTTGAACACAGAGAATTATACTGGTTCGGCCTAATAACAATGCCTACGTCCAGTCCTCAGAGATCAAGACCTACTGAGCTTTTCACAATATCTCCAAGATTCAATGGGCTCTCAGGACGCCACAAGACAACAATCGTCCTTGAATGGACTACGAGCAGAAATATTCTCTCAACAAGAAACTTCTCTCCCCCTTACGACAAGCCTTATGTGCAGAGAAACAACCTATGATTCTTCTCACTTGCTTATGTATACAAGACTTATGAGCAGCAACGTTTTCTTCCGCTTACACCACTGTAAGTCTTATGAACAACAACGTTCTCTCCTGCTTGTATCTTATAAGGCTTATGAGTGAAAGATACTACAAGGAATTCTCTCAACTGCTTCTCTCGTAAGGAATAACTACCCTCTCAAGATCCCAATACCTTGAGATTACACAAACATAGAATTTTGAGTTTGTATGAAGACTCTCTTACAGAGTAAATGAATAAACACTGAAGATCAAAAGTGTATACAGAGAAAACAGATGAATAACAGAGAATTGATATGAGCTTGTGAGTTCTTGCGCTAAGTTCTCCTGTTTCTCCGTGAGTCTCTGTGTATATATATAGTTGCTCCAACTTTTGCCCGTTTGGAATTTCTTCAGTTGTGGAGTGGGACATTTGAAAATATTGACAGACATGCGCATGTTGAATAATCTGAGTGTGGTCAGTGACAGCGTGTATATAATCATATTGTCTGCCGTTATTTGACTTTTCCTCATGTGGTCCACTTCCAACGTTTATATTCCTGTATTATACTTTTAAAATAATCAAAACAATGTTAAACAATGATAAAGAGTAGTGATGATATGAATAAACAATAATCAATCATATTCGGAATGAACGTTGTAATTCTTAGCATTTTCGGTGGTCAAACAGGGCATCACTCGAGCATGAAAGTCTCACTTCGAGTGATCTCCTATTTTCCTTCATATACTTCTGTTATCGGGTTGTGCTTCCACGGAAAATCAGAGAGAAAAGATCTCCACTCGCGGGTGAAGAGAGGCCTCACTCGAGCACAAAATCTCTGCTCGAGTGATCTTTGCACTTTACACTGGGAATGTCTTCTCGGGTCATCACTCGCATTCCATTTTGACAAGAGTGAGAATTTGCACTCGCGAGTGATATGGACCCTCACTCGAGCACACTTACCTCTGCTCGAGTGAGAAGCATATTCTCAAGGAATATGCTCTCTAAACCATCACTCGCATCAGAATTCCAGAGGGATAGAATTTTCACTCGCAAGTGATTTTGGTCCTCACTCGAGCACACTTACCTCTGCTCGAGTGAGAAGCATATTCTCAAGGAATATGCTCTCTTGAACAAGCACTCGCAACTGATCTTGAGAGGGTTGGACATATTACTCGCAAGCATATCTGAACTTCAAGACTCTCGGCCAAGTACTCGCAGTGCCTTGCTCGAGTGGAGAAGAAAGCATGCCTTTGCTTGCTCTCGGCCAAGCACTCGCATACCCTTGCTCGAGTGAATATAGGAAGCATACCATTACTTGCTCTCGGCCAAGCACTCGCATACCATCACTCGCATCCGTGCTCGAGTGAGAATGACTTCTCTGCTCGAGTGCATACTTTGTGCTTCGAGTGATCCATTGATTACAAAGAGAGAATGCTTCTCGGGTACTCACTTCCTGGCTTTCTCTCACACCTGCTCGAGTACAGAAGTGATTTGTGCTCGAGTGCAGATTTCATGCTCGAGCACTCAAGTGCATTTTCACAGCAGATATCAGCAAACATCAAATATGCATTTGGTAACTTCAAAACTTTTCTTAACCTTCTAAAAACAAGTTTTGCACATAATTGAATTATTGTTATCATCAAAACTTGGGATCTAACATTCTCCCCCTTTTTGATGATGACAAAACTCTTTGTGATGAAGGTTTAAAAGAAATTGAATGAAATTGAAAAAGTTTGAAATTTCTTCAAAGTTTCCAAAATGCATATCAAGGTGAAGTTCCAAATTCAAGTTTTCCTGCAATATTTCCTTTGGACACTTAACAGCCAAGATAAGTATAGTGTGAGGTATATAACTTAACAAGAATTTAATAACTTGAAACATTGAAATTTTGAAAACTTGAGCCATGTCATTAATTGTAACAAACTTGAACAACACATAATACCAGAATATAACTTCAAAATAGTAACATGACATATTTCTCAAAATCCTACCCATTACAGAAAATCTACCCAAACACCCATATACACCCTTCAGAAGCTCAGAAAACATCACACACCCTTCTCCCCCGTTTTGTCAACATCAGAAGGGGGGCTGTGGAGGTGGAACAAAGGGTACCATGGCAGTGAGAGGGTCAATAGGCGGATCAGAAGGAGATGTTGGCTGTGGTAAAGGCGACCGATCAAAGGTAACATCAACATTAGACTCTAGATCAGTGAAAAGTACATGAGTCTGTGGATGAGTTGGTGAGGTATGAGTGGTCTCTGGAGGCACCCCGGAAGACGAGGAGGGAAAATGTGAGTGCAGGAAAGTCTCCATCTTGGTGATCCTCTGTGACATCTCATCTTGTGTTTTGAACATTAGTTCAAAGTTAAGATTGGCCTGGTCTACCAATTTAATGACTTGTGTTTCCATCTTCTCCACAAGCTTCTCATATTCATCTACCAACTCCTTCTTCAAACTTGATACAGCTTGATTAATTACCTCAGTCAGATGATTAGACAAAGAGGCATTGAGAAAGGAAGGAGGAGGAATAGGCCCTTGTGCAGATGATTGTGCCTCATCTCCTCTGGATGGAGTGGCTTCCCTCTTTGATGTGGCTTTGGTCCGACTCACCGGAAGATTGATACCCATGTGAGTTAATTGAGTCTTACCAAACCGTGAGATTAGGACCCTTTCTTTTCCTTCCAAATACCAAATTTTGTTTTTCATCAAGATGAAGGAAACAAGTTGAGGGTAAGGAATGGTTGCAGATTTTGTTGAAGAGAATCTAAACCTTCTTATTTCATTAAAAATGATCTCCCCTACATTCCTTTGTTGTTTAGCAACCAAAGAAGCCAAGAGATAATAATCTTTTTGAGCAAAGTGAGTAAAGTTCCTGGATTTATTGACTATGCTCCGAGAATAAATGTAATGAAGGATTCTGTGATTATCAGGCATCTCAATAGGCTTGAAAGTAAGGGGGCCAATTGGGTCTTTAGGTCTTAAAATTTTAAAGGTTTCATTGGCAGAGAAAAAGGGTGGATCAGTAAGAGGTACTACATAACCAAGTAAATCATTTATGATTTTGGCAGAGATCATAATGAATTTCCCTCTAATGGTTGTAGATACAGCTTCTTCAATCAAATCACCGGATCTAGACATGATATTATGAATTTTCATGTTGGAATAAAATGTCTTTACAACAGTGGGGGAATATGGCATATGAATGTTTAGCCAGGGAGCATAGTACTGAAGATAAGGATACAAGTCCAAATGACAATTCTTTTTCAGATAATCCAAATCAATATATACTACTGGACAGAAATGCCTATGTTTGAATTCATCATCATATACCTGCTGAGATACTGCCTTAAGTTCTGTCACATTGAATCCCTCAGGAGGGCTAGTGAGTTGGTCATCCACTGGTGCTTGGGAGGCCGAAGGTGCTCTAGAGGCAGAAACACTGGGTTGTTTAACTTTATGTGAACTTGAAGCACCAACCTGAGATGCAATCTTCCCAACTATCTTGTCCAATTTGGATTTTTCTATTGCTTCTCTGAGTTGTCTCCCCAATGTATCATCAGAGGAAGAGGATGATTGGGGTTGCTCTGAATCCTTCTTCTTCCCTTTTCCTTGCACTTCTTTGGATTGAGACCGGGTGATTATAGGTTCCTTGAATGCCACACCCTTGGGTTTCTTTTGAGGAGGTTGATCTTTCTTTGAAACTCGAGGTTTTGGGTGAGGTTTCTTAGCCGGAGTCCTCTTCTTGGTCTTGGGTTTAGGAGGAGGTGACGGTGAAGATGAAATTTTAGGAGATGGAGGTGTTGGTTCAGGGGTACCCGATTTACTTCCAGCAGACTGAGTAGGAGATGGAGAATGGGATCTTTGAGGAATAGAAGGTGTTTTGGTTCTTGCCATTGGAGAATCAAGAAAGAAAAATAAAAACGCACAACTTTCGAATGTTAAGAGAAAAGAGAAATTAGGGTTTGAATGAGAAATGCAGAAGGTAAAAATCACCTTTTATGGAAGATTGAAGAGTTGTAACGGTGATTTAAAGTAGAAAGACGTGATTGAATGGTGAGAGAACGGTTGAAGGTGAAGAGTTGTGTCTTTCGAGTGAGAGAGCACTTCGAGTGAGAGAAGGAAGTGCGACGTTCTGAGCTCCCCAGTAACTGATATAAGTGACAGTGCTCGAGCATGAACCCTAGTGCTCGAGTGATGTTCATACTGTGCTCGCGAGTGTTCTATCTGTGCTCGAGTGATTTTCTGGAAAAATAAAGAAGCAATTAAAACGTACCTGGATTGTGAATTTCTTGACATATTTTTGCATCTTTGTACTCAAATCCTCCAAGATCATTTGAGTAACCATAATTTGGATAGCTTTTGCACAGAGATTCTTCTTTCTCACTCGAGCAGGCATTCCTCACCTCGAGCATGTTCATCCCATGCTCGAGTGAGAATTCCTCACTCGCGAGTGAGCTCAATTCTCACTGTTGTTTATGATGTATTCCTTTGATATTTTTAACTCCTCTGTTAACCTCTGTTCTAACTAAAAGAGAACAGAGTATCATGAATAGTGCTGTGCTCGAGCAGAGCTTCTTGTGCTCGAGTGACACAGCTCCTCACTCGAGCAGTACCTCCTGTGCTTCGAGTGAGACTCCTGCAAAAACACATTTTGGCCACTCCGATGCCAAAGTCAGTATGATTATCATCAAAACAAACATTTAATTAAACTTTTTAATAAGAAAACTTACAACTCATTGGGATTAACCATTCCCAATTCTCTTCGAATATAGAGAAATTGCTCTTTTGCAATTGGTTTCGTGAAAATATCCGCAAGTTGAAGATGAGTTGGTATGAATTCCACTTTGACATCTTTCTTTTGAACATGATCTCGAATGAAATGATGTCGAATGTCTATATGCTTGGTTCTTGAATGTTGTACAGGATTCTTTGCCAAGCTTATCGTGCTAGTATTATCACAATAGATTGGGATTTCTTTCAAATAAATTCCCAAATCTTGAAGTTGTTGTTTTAACCATAGCACTTGAGAACAGCAGCTTGCTACAGCTATATATTCAGCTTCAGTCGAAGATAATGAAACTGTGTTCTGCTTCTTGCTGAACCATGACACTAGAGAACCTCCGAGAAATTGACATTGTCCACTGGTACTCTTTCTGTCAGTTTTATATCCACCGTGATCTGAATCTGAATATGCCATTAGATACTCGTTCCCTCTCTTTGGATACCAAAGTCCAAGCTCTGAAGTATCTCCTAGATATTTGAAAATTCTTTTTACTGTCTCTGCATGAGATACTTTAGGATTGGATTGATACCTTGCACACATTCCTACACTGAACTGAATATCTGGCCTGCTTGCTGTAAGATAGAGTAATGAACCAATCATTCCTCTATACTTTGTGATGTTGAAGCTTGGTCCCTTTGCATCAGCATCCAGCAATGTTGTAGAACTCATTGGAGTATCAGCTCCATTAGCATTATCTAGTCCATATTTCTTCAGCAACTCTTTCAAATACTTTGTCTGAGATATAAATATGCCATTCTTCTTTTGTTTGATCTGAAGTCCAAGGAAGAAATTCAATTCTCCCATCATGGACATTTCAAATTCACCCTGCATGATCTTAGAGAAATCTTGACACATAGATTCGTTAGTAGCACCAAAAATAATATCATCAACATAAATTTGAACTATTAGAATATCACTTTTGTTATGTTTGATGAATAGAGTTGTATCAACTTTACCTCTGACAAAACCTTGATCAAGAAGAAATTTGCTTAGTCTTTCATACCAAGCTCTGGGTGCTTGTTTCAAACCATATAGTGCTTTCTTAAGTTTGAAGACATAATCAGGTTTTGTTTCATCTTCAAAACCCGGAGGCTGTTCGACGTAAACTTCCTCCATAATATAACCATTTAGAAAAGCGCTTTTTACATCCATTTGATAAAGTTTGAAACTTTTGATGCAAGCAAAAGCTAAGAGTACTCGTATTGCTTCCAATCTTGCCACTGGAGCATATGTTTCCTCATAATCAATACCTTCTTCTTGATTATAGCCTTTGGCAACCAATCTTGCTTTATTTCTTACAATGATTGCTGATTCATCAAGTTTGTTTTTGAAAACCCATTTGGTCCCTATAACCGTATGGTCTTTAGGTCGAGGAACCAAATCCCAAACTTGATTTCTTTGAAATTGATTTAGTTCTTCTTGCATAGCAATCACCCAATCATTGTCAGATAAAGCTTCTTCTATATTAGAAGGCTCAATTTCAGAAATAAAAGCTGAAAAAGTTACCTCATTAAGGATTCTATTTCTGGTTTTGACACCTTCATGAATATCTCCTATAACTTGATCAATTGGATGATCTTTCATATGTCTCCATGCTTTGGGTTGAGCATGATCATCGACATCTTCTATATTTTGAAAATCATTTGTTTCAAAATCATCCTGATTTGAAATGGATTTGTTTTTCTTGATTGAATCCATTTCTTCTTCATCATTAAGTTTTGTCTGAGATTCAATTTCATCAAACACAACATGAATAGATTCTTCAATAGTACATGTTCTTTTATTGAAAACTCTATAAGCTTTACTTCTATTAGAATATCCTAGAAAAATACCTTCATCAGACTTAGAATCAAATTTACCTAAATTTTCTTTACCATTGTTATGAATGAAGCACTTACACCCAAAGATATGAAGATGAGCAATGTTTGGCTTCCTTCCTTTGTAAAGTTCATATGGTGTCTTTCCAAGAGATTTGCGAATATATGCTCTGTTTGAGATATAGCATGCAGTACTCATTGCATCTGCCCAGAACACTTGTGACATTTCTTTTTCATTAAGTAAAGCTCTTGCCATTTCTGTAAGCACTCTGTTCTTCCTTTCCACTACTCCATTTTGTTGAGGTGTTCTTGGAGCTGAGAAGTTGTGATCTATCCCCTCGTTGTTGCAGTAATCTTCAAACAATTGATTATCAAATTCTCCTCCATGATCTGTTCTAATAGAAACAATAGAAACACCTTTCTCATTTTGAACCTTTTTGGCAAACATAATAAATTCTGCAAAAGTTTCATCTTTTGAGCCAATGAATATGGTCCAAGCAAATCTAGTAAAATCATCTACAATTACTAACGTATATAAATTTCCTCCAAAACTTTTTACTCTTGCAGGTCCTACCAAATCCATATGAAGTAATTGTAAAGGTTTTGAAGTAGAAATTTCATATTTTGTTTTAAAAGAAGATTTAGTTTGTTTGCCTTTTTGACATGCTTCACAAATCATGTTATCTTTGAATTTTAGCTTAGGAAGGCCAACAACTAAATCTTTTCTGATCAATTTGTCAAGTTGATTCATATTGACATGAGCCAAACGCTTATGCCATAACCAACTTTCCTCTGATCGACTCAGAAAACAATTTTCAGAGGAATTTGAATTAAAATCAATTGTATAACAATTACCGTCCCTTTGAGCTCGGATTTTTGCCTTGATAGTTTCTTTGTTTAGAGGTAGATCTTTCTTACTGACTATCAAGCATTCTTTTGAGTCGAAGATCACCCAGTTATCTTTGTCAGTGCTTTGGCTCACGCTTAAGAGATTGTGGCATAAACCTTCAACATAATATACTCCGTTGATTTGAAAGCCATCTGTTCTTCCCACTTCACCAATTCCAGCAATACGACCGGATTGATTTCCTCCAAAAGTCACCTTTCCTCCTTCTCTAGGTTCAAACATGGTGAACTTATTTTTGTCACCAGTCATGTGTCTCGAACATCCACTATCGATATACCATTTGTTCGCTCGAGATGCCTTGAGACATACCTAGAATAAGATGATCAAGTTTTAGGTACCCATGCTTTCTTGGGTCCTTTGTGGTTAGTATTTGGAATATGTGTCCCTTTCGGAACCCATTTATATGTTCCAACAACCTTTCCCTTTTTGAAGTAACATGATGAAGTATAATGTCCTTTCCTATTACAAAAATTGCATGACACAAATGGATTTGATGTATGCACAGAGTTCCTAAAATATTTAAGATAGTCTCTATTACTCTTCTTATTCTTATTATGCATAGCATTATATCCAATTCCAGATTTATCAAAGGAAACTTTCTGAGAATTTAAGATAACCTTGAGAGTTTCACTTCCTTTAGTAAATTTTTCAACAATCTTTGTTAAGTCTTCTATTTTCTTATCTTTCTCTCTACACATTTCATGTGATGATATGACATTACTTTCTAATTCTTTTACTTTCTTCTTATAACTAACCATTTCTTTAGCAACTTTAATGAACTCAGTATGCAATGCATTATATTCAGATAATAATTCATTATAAGAGGGTTCGGAGTCACTTACCTCAGAGTCTGATTCTTCTTCCTTAGCTACCAAGCATAGATTGGCTACTTCGTCGTTGTCATTTTCTTCGTCTGACGAACTATCACCCCAAATAGATGATATATATGCTTTCTTTTTCTGCTTCCTTTTGTCTTTATTTCTGAAGCATTCAGATTTGATGTGTCCTGGTTTCCCACATTCATAGCACACTATTTGTTGTTCTTTGTTTTCTTTCTTGCTTGATCCACCTTGATAGTTCTTGAAATTCCTTTGTCCTCTTCTGTAAAATTTCTTGAACTTTCTCACTATCATTCCCATTTCATCATCACTAGGAACATCTTCATTTTCGGAAGTTTCTTCTTGTTCTTTGATAGCTTTAAGTGCAACTCCCTTTTTCTTTTTATCATCGAATTCTTCAAGTTCCTTTTTGAATCTCAACTTACCTTCATATTCAGAAAGACTTCCAAAGAGAGCAGCTACGGATCTCATAGACTCTCCTTTGGCTTCTTCAATGGCTGTCACCTTAGCTTCCCACTCTTTTGTAAGAATATTAAGAATCTTTCTTACCTGGGAATTTTGATCAAACGACTTTCCAAGAGCAGATAATTGATTAACAAGATGAGTATACCTTAGTTCAAATTCTGATATACTTTCTCCAGATTTCATACGAAATAAATCATATTCTGTAATTAAAGTATTGATTCTATTCTCTTTAATTCCAGATGTACCTTCGTGAGCAATTTCAAGAGCATCCCACATATCTTTGGCAGTAGGTAAAGTACATATACGAAAATATTCTTTTTGACTAAGAGCACTCTGTATCATTAAAATGGCTTTGCTATTTAATGTTACTAACCTCTTGTCATTCTCGTCAAACTCATCTGGGCTCTTTTTAACAGTTCTATCTTCGATTTTCTTCATTGGAACATAGTCACCATCTTGTATAACATTCCACAATCCATACTCGTTGGCCATCACGAACACTCTGAATTTGGCTTTCCAGAACGAAAAATGTTCTCCAGCAAAACCAGGAGGTCTAGTGATTGAGGCTCCATCAGGAAGGATATTTTCACCCATTGTTGCCATTTGACGGATCCTTCTCAAGCTGTTAGGCTCTTCGGAGAAGACAAGGCTCTGATACCAAATGTAAGAGGCAAGCTTCACCCAAGAGGGGGGTGAATTGGGTGATGTTATAAATTTTTCGTTTGAGATGGTGATATGTAAATATAGTGGATAGAGTAGAGTAGAGAAGATTTGAACACAGAGAATTATACTGGTTCGGCCTAATAACAATGCCTACGTCCAGTCCTCAGAGATCAAGACCTACTGAGCTTTTCACAATATCTCCAAGATTCAATGGGCTCTCAGGACGCCACAAGACAACAATCGTCCTTGAATGGACTACGAGCAGAAATATTCTCTCAACAAGAAACTTCTCTCCCCCTTACGACAAGCCTTATGTGCAGAGAAACAACCTATGATTCTTCTCACTTGCTTATGTATACAAGACTTATGAGCAGCAACGTTTTCTTCCGCTTACACCACTGTAAGTCTTATGAACAACAACGTTCTCTCCTGCTTGTATCTTATAAGGCTTATGAGTGAAAGATACTACAAGGAATTCTCTCAACTGCTTCTCTCGTAAGGAATAACTACCCTCTCAAGATCCCAATACCTTGAGATTACACAAACATAGAATTTTGAGTTTGTATGAAGACTCTCTTACAGAGTAAATGAATAAACACTGAAGATCAAAAGTGTATACAGAGAAAACAGATGAATAACAGAGAATTGATATGAGCTTGTGAGTTCTTGCGCTAAGTTCTCCTGTTTCTCCGTGAGTCTCTGTGTATATATATAGTTGCTCCAACTTTTGCCCGTTTGGAATTTCTTCAGTTGTGGAGCGGGACATTTGAAAATATTGACAGACATGCGCATGTTGAATAATCTGAGTGTGGTCAGTGACAGCGTGTATATAATCATATTGTCTGCCGTTATTTGACTTTTCCTCATGTGGTCCACTTCCAACGTTTATATTCCTGTATTATACTTTTAAAATAATCAAAACAATGTTAAACAATGATAAAGAGTAGTGATGATATGAATAAACAATAATCAATCATATTCGGAATGAACGTTGTAATTCTTAGCATTTTCGGTGGTCAAACAGGGCATCACTCGAGCATGAAAGTCTCACTTCGAGTGATCTCCTATTTTCCTTCATATACTTCTGTTATCGGGTTGTGCTTCCACGGAAAATCAGAGAGAAAAGATCTTCACTCGCGGGTGAAGAGAGGCCTCACTCGAGCACAAAATCTCTGCTCGAGTGATCTTTGCACTTTACACTGGGAATGTCTTCTCGGGTCATCACTCGCATTCCATTTTGACAAGAGTGAGAATTTGCACTCGCGAGTGATATGGACCCTCACTCGAGCACACTTACCTCTGCTCGAGTGAGAAGCATATTCTCAAGGAATATGCTCTCTAAACCATCACTCGCATCAGAATTCCAGAGGGATAGAATTTTCACTCGCAAGTGATTTTGGTCCTCACTCGAGCACACTTACCTCTGCTCGAGTGAGAAGCATATTCTCAAGGAATATGCTCTCTTGAACAAGCACTCGCAACTGATCTTGAGAGGGTTGGACATATTACTCGCAAGCATATCTGAACTTCAAGACTCTCGGCCAAGTACTCGCAGTGCCTTGCTCGAGTGGAGAAGAAAGCATGCCTTTGCTTGCTCTCGGCCAAGCACTCGCATACCCTTGCTCGAGTGAATATAGGAAGCATACCATTACTTGCTCTCGGCCAAGCACTCGCATACCATCACTCGCATCCGTGCTCGAGTGAGAATGACTTCTCTGCTCGAGTGCATACTTTGTGCTTCGAGTGATCCATTGATTACAAAGAGAGAATGCTTCTCGGGTACTCACTTCCTGGCTTTCTCTCACACCTGCTCGAGTACAGAAGTGATTTGTGCTCGAGTGCAGATTTCATGCTCGAGCACTCAAGTGCATTTTCACAGCAGATATCAGCAAACATCAAATATGCATTTGGTAACTTCAAAACTTTTCTTAACCTTCTAAAAACAAGTTTTGCACATAATTGAATTATTGTTATCATCAAAACTTGGGATCTAACAGGTTATACCATAAGTACCTAATTTTTTGCATATCGCGAGTGGTTTCGAGACATTTACGATAAACTGTATACTATAGGATGAACTGGAAGATCAGAGTAGCCAAGGTTCATTCAATCCAAGTAAACGGATGGACATCTTGTCAACGGCTATTGGGAACACAGATGACCTTAGTCGTGTTTGAGGAGAGACATGGGGAGTTAGTGCCGTGAGGTATTTTGGACGAGACTTACGTTATTCGTCACAAGCTGGACCTAGTAAGGACCTTGTGGCCAAGATTCGAGAGGACCTCGAATGAGAGCTCGAGGCCAACCTTCATGACAAGCTCTGACAAGAGCTGTTGCCAGAGCTTCAACTTGAAATGGTAAAGATGTTCGAAGCGTAAAGGGTAAGGGACGAGCATAGAACTCGGGAATCCCCGGCCTTTAATACCTCCAAAGGAAGATACAACCCTTTGGAGGAACCACTTGGCAACCCTTCTCCCACTCCAGTGTCGGGAGACCCTTCCACCTTCTATTTGGATGATCTACTGTTGCATGTTGTTGCCAATGCTGTCGTTTACACACATGCTGCCACTCACCATCATCAGTAAATTTCGCAGGATTTTCGTAGGGTGAATGTGACGATTGTTAGAAAGGGGAAGAAGGTACAACCATCCCTGTTCCTGATCTAGAGGTTAGCACGTTAGGTCAGGCGATAGGATCTTTCATCCTTTGGCCTCACAATCTTATTGGTTCAGACGTAACACCTCCAATGGTAGGAATTACCTTACTATTGCTGAAAATCTGTTGGCATCCTAATAAGAATTTGTTTTTTGATGTTCTAAAAGGATGACGAAGATGCGAGGAAATGGCCCTACTTAGCACGGCTGCAACAGATCTACAAGGGCATTAAACAGATTGACCTGAAGATGCCTCCAGGGATTGTGGGCCTTACATTAGAGTATCCCTACACGATTGACAATACATATCTCAAGCAGTTTATCAGGTTGGAAGAGATAGATGCAGGCTAGGTGAAATTTGCAGTCCGATAAGTTTTTTTCAATTTTTCCCATAGAATTCATTTAGTGGTTTTTTGATTTCATACATTCAATAATTCATTCCTTATTTTAATTCTATTATAGCACATTTCACGGTCTCTGCACAAACATGGAAAGACGTGATTGGTATGGATTCTTATGTCCTGCGAATACGACAGGGGATACCAATACTGTGGCGCATAGGACTCACCATGTCGGCTACGCAATGGGAGAGACCAAACTTTGTTGTTATCTAGCACCCATTGTTCAACGATTCATATTTTC
The DNA here is from genome assembly GCA_963855925.1 of Inga laurina. Classification (NCBI taxonomy): domain Eukaryota; kingdom Viridiplantae; phylum Streptophyta; class Magnoliopsida; order Fabales; family Fabaceae; genus Inga; species Inga laurina. The sequence continues at coordinate 31,313,917 of OY979704.1, forward strand.
ATTTTGTCAATTTAAGAAGTTTAATAAATAATTGTCTTGTCATCTAACTTCATTTTAATGTGTACATGTTGTTATAGTTACCACTGGAGTTTGTGTGTTATATGTCCTCGCCGCAACGTAGCCTATTGGTTTGATCCCTTGAGTAAAAAGCCAGACAAAGATATAAAATCCATCTTTGACACGTAAGTTATTCTGTTTATATTTCATTGACTCTTAAAAAAATGAATAGTTCTAATTTCTGTTCATTTTGATTTTCATGCGAGGGTACAATTTTTAAAAAGCCAAAGTGGTTTTATCTGATAGTAAGTAGTTTCGATCCTAATTGTTTCATTGACGGTCCTTTTAGACATACATTTATTGATTTTAACAACCAATTGCATGCCTTTGATTTAAAGTGCCCTCGACAACCTGGCAACATTGAATGCGAATATTATGTTATACTTTATATGTATAACATCACTCAAAGTGGAATTACTAGCGATTTTGAAAAGGTAATCGCTTCTTCATTCTCAAATGATAATATTTTTGGTGTTCTAATCAAAATGCTAATTAATTCATTTGCTTGATTCATTTCATCAAAGCTTATTTTTCAATTTTTAGATTTTTGATAATGAAGATGCCTACCTACTTGAAGACCTTGATTTGATTAGAGATCTTTTGGTTGGACATCTTCTTCAACATATAGAGCAGTAAAATTTTTATTTTTATCAGTTTGTAGTTGTGTGATGACAGCGTTTTGACACTTTCTGGTTGTTATTGTTGATATATATAATAGTAGGTTATATGAGTTGTTATTGTATGTATATATAGTAAAGATTGTAGTACTGGATGTCCTTACCATTTTGTAACGGATAGTGTGGTTTATGAATCCATCTTCTATTATGTTTCTGCAGTTTGAATTCGCTGGGTAATACAGAATGTAAATGATGGTATAAAAAAACCTGACCCTTTAACGTCCCAAATTAAGAATTGGGATGTCTAAGTCAACCACGGGGGACTTCAGACGTCCCAAATGACAATTTGGGGTGTCTAAACTCCCCGTCTAGGGGGACTTTAGACGTCCTATTTTTTGGGACGTCTTTTCTTACAACATACTACGCCCCCAACATATACGTCCCCCCTTTTTGGATGTTAAAAGTGCCAAATTTGGGACGTTAAAACCCCTTTTTATAGTAGTATTAGTAGCTAACAATGGTTCGGGTGGGTGCAGTGTGCATCCCCAGCGGTGAAAGAGGATGAGGGTGGGGTGTGATAGTGGATTCATTGTGTATGTGAGAGTCGTAAGGCTATGTGAAAGCCAAAAGGCTATTTGTGAGCCATGAGGCTATGTGAATTATAGCGTGCGCATGTCAGCGTGAGCCATCATAGGGAGGGACACCAGTCATCTCTACCCTCGCCATTGATATACTGTTGTAAATGTGAATGCCGTGAAACCAATATGTATATGTGGCAGCTTGTATATGTTGTGTTTCATGCTGCTGTGCTGCTTGATGATTTACTTGCATGCTATGTGATTATATGTCGTATGAGTGATTTGTTACTATTAGGATTCTCTTGAATCTCATTCTTTCCATTGAGTATCCTTCAGACAGGGAAAGTGGCTCCAAGTCGATGGAGACTACTAAGAGCGGCTTGGACTCCTTAGGGATATTTACATTTTGGTTGTTGGTTATCAAATTTTGGTGGGGATTATAGTATATATATATGTATGTATGTAGATGTAAATGGTTAGGTAGTTATGTAATCCCCTGAATGGAAAAATGTAAAAGGGTGAATGTGGCCTATAAACCCTTTGTTAATATATGAAACCCGGGGGTTATCGGGATTTTTGTTGTACACTCTGATATGTATAAATGTGATTTATCTGCCCGGATAAGTTATATTCAAAATTTAGATATGAGACCAAATTAACTGGTTTGTAAAAAGAATTTGTGAAAACCCTCTTGTGAAAACGGGATTAAAAATGAGTTTTGATTATCTGTTGTTTTCTAATCCATTTTAATTACGCATTTTGAATCATAATTACGGTTTATAAGGTAGGGGGTTATATTTGTGGTATCAGAGCCTTAGTTCCTGGTAAGGGTTGAGTTTGCTAGGATAGTTGCCTTTGTGATAGAAGATGATTTCTATTAATTGCTTTGTATTCACATGTATGTTCTTGATGTTATGGATATATATGAGATTTGTGGACTTATATGTATACATTACTTGTTATACTGATGTGGCAAACCATTATAGAATTGAGAGATATAATGGCTCGCCCAAAAATCAGATGTGTAGACCTTAAGGTGGAGTGGTTAACGATAATCCACCGGATCCTATACAAGAAATGATGGGTCTGATTAGAGAACAAAGGGATATGATAAATGAGCTTAGAGAAGAGCTCAGAGAAGAGAGAGCCAAATGAAATGAGGACAAGGTCCAATCCACCCAGGAGGAGACCTGAGAAGAGACACAACCAGAAGAAACAGCGGAAGGGTTGGCACGACCACTAGAGTCACCTCATATCAAACCAAACCAAGAATCACATGGGGTTCCAGTTAGAGAAGAGAGAGATATGCAATACTGGGTCTCAAAGTTCTACAAACACCTACCTCTGGTGTTTAGAGGGAGGTTTGATCCCCAAGCAGCCGAACACTGGTTGAACCGTCTGGAGAAAATCTTTGAAGTGCTTGAGTACTCGACTGAGGTAAAGGCACGGTTGGCAATATATAAGCTAGAGGGAGATGCTAATCGTTGGTGTCAGAATATCACCCTAACGCTACAGAATAGAAATGTACCATTGGCCAGGGAGTTATTTTAGCAGCAATTTAATGAAACACACTTTCCCAAGTCAGTACGACCGGTTAATGAGACTGAATTCCTCTATATCAAGCAGGGTGATTTAGAGACTTTTGATGATTATCTATCTCATTTCATCCAGCTGTCTAGGTATTCCTCTTATCTACGGCGTATAGATGATATGATGAGGAATAGAGTTCAGATATGCTAATATGTAGGTTGAGGCATGAACTAAGAAAGAGGTTAGCTACCCACCAATTCACCGAGTTTAATAAAGCGGTAGAAGAATGTAGAATCACCAAGAATAATCTAAGAGATTTGTATCCTGCTAAGGGTACCAGTAGCCACAGTGAACCCAGTAAGGGTAATACTTCATAGAAGCGAAAGGATCCTGGATTCTCATCGTCTAAAGGCAGTGGTAAAAAGCCCTACCATTCTGGAAGCCGTGAGCCTCAAAAATCCTCGGCGGAGTGGTTATGTCCCTATTATGGTAACCCGCATTATGGTAGAACCTATCAGGGTCAAATAATCTGTTTCAATTGTAAACAACCGAAGCATATTTCCAGTGATTGTAAGCGGCCATAGGAGGAACAGAGACTGAGAACTCAGGGCAGAGTATTAACCATGACCCATGAGGAAGCCCGGAAGTCCCCTGATTTGATCCAAGGTAAAGTCTCCTTCATGGTCATTTGTTGCTGTTAGATCTCATGTTTTGATGATAACAAAGAATATTATGAAAAAGATTTGATTAATAAATAAGTTTGAACAAAGTAATAACAGGGAAAAGCATCACTTGAAGTAAGCATTGGAGTAATGAAGAAAGGCCAAGAGAAAAAGCTGAGAAACTTGATGAGAAGCAAGTTTTCTAAGGCGTTACTCGAGTATGTACTCGAGTAATGAGACAAAACTTGAAGTAACCAGAGATACCTTCAAGTAACCTGCCAACGTTACTCGAGTAAGTACTCGAGTAATAGTGTAAATGTTTTCAAGTTGCTCTCGGCCTGCCAATGTTACTCAAGTAGCTACTCGAGTAACCAGGTAAATCATTTGGAGTTGCTCTCGGCCTGCCAACGTTACTCGAGTAGCTACTGGAGTAACCAGGTAAAATTTTTCAAGTTACTCTCAGCCTGCCAATGACACTCGAGTATGTACTCGAGTTACTCTATTTCAGAAAATGTGTTGCTCTCAGCATTTTGAACCTTGCCAATGTTACTCGAGTAGCTACTCGAGTAAATCACTGTGGTAAGTAAAAACCTGAAGGTAGTACTTGAATAACTTCATCTATTATCATACTTCACTCGATGTGCTACTCAAGTATGCAGGTATTTAATGATTCATTTTAAGTGGATTACTCGAGTATGTACTCGAGTATACAGAGTTATTTTTGAAGAAAAACCTCAAGTCATTACCCGAGTAAGCTATGCACATAGATTGAGTTTACTCGAGTAACAAGGTAATCAAACTTGAAGTACTCTCGGCCTTGAAATCCTGCCAACATTACTGGAGTAAAGCATTACTGGAGTAAAGCATTACTGGAGTAAAGCATCGAGTAACAAAAGTTTATTTGAAGGTTTACTCGAGTTGGTACCCGAGTAACCTATGAAGAAAAGAGTGCATTACTCGAGTAGGTACCCGAGTAAACATGCATTTCCAAGGTTTGATATTTTGTTTCTTCCATGCACTACCCGAGTAATCTTATATTTGTGTGTTGACTTGCAGTTCATCAAAGTTTTCACGATGATACTCGAGTAAGTACTCGAGTAAACTTTAATGAATACTCGAGTAGCTACTCGAGTATGCAAACCTAGAAATTCAGAAATCATTCCAACGTTCATTGTTTTGTTTCCTATATGATTAACCTTTTATTATATTAGTATTCTTAGCATATCCACAGATAAACAATGAAGAGATCTTACTAAATAAGGAAAGTCAAATGCAACGTTCAAATGTCACCGACCGCCACCTACCGCAAACGTATATCTTTCAAATACTGGAAAAGTCAATAGTGGCTGCGCACGCTCCAACGGGTATGAAGAAATATGTTCCAGCAATCATTACCAACGTATCTATATATATGGGAACCTCCAAACAGAGAGTACAACAAGAACACACAAATGTATCATCAAGTTCATTACTCTATTTTACATTATATTTGTAATTCTATGCTTCAGTGATTCTTATTCACTCTGTGAGAGAGATATTTCATTCATACTTAATATTTTTTATTGAGGTAACTTAAGGTTGTGGAACCTTGAGTTAGGATTGGATTACAACTTGTAAGGGGGAGCGAGTGTCCAGGCAAAGGAACTTGCTTATACTAAGGTGCCAAGAACCCACTGAATCTTGGAAGTTATAGTAAAACTCTTAGAGAAGCTCTGAGGACTGAACGTAGGTCAAAGTGGTTGTGGTCGAACCAGTATAACTCTCGGTGTACACTACGGTGATATTTCTCCTTACTCTTTATTGCTTTATATTCACCGTCAAGTTTTTATTTGCAACGAAATTTTAGTATCACCCAATTCACCCCCCTCTTGGGTGAAACGCTTGCTCTAACAGTTGCAAGTGTTATTTGACTCAGGTGCAAGTCACTCTTTAATTGCTTATGATTGTGTGAAGCACCTGGGATTGTATATGCGTCGATTGCCATTTGATTTGGTGGTATCGACGCCGATAAGTGTCAAGGCTGTGACTACTAAAGCCTGTCTAAACTGTGTCATAACTATGAAAGGGCTTGAGTCCACCGTAGATTTGATTTGTCTATCGCTCTATCAATTAGAATTCATTTTGGGTTTTGATTGGTTGATAGCAAATAATGTGTTACTTGATTGTGGCAATAAGAGAATAGTGTATCCTGCTTTGTAAAATATGCATAAAGTGAATGTAAACTTGACTTTCCTCTTAACAGCCAAAGCTGAGAAATATCTAGAGAAGGGTTATCAGGGGTATATGGTGTTCTTTTCTAACAAGGTGAGACAGAAGAAACCCTGAGTAGTATACCCATAGTACGAGAATTCCCTGAGGTATTTCCGGACGATCTTAGTGGATTGCCTCTGGAAAGGGAAGTTCAGTTCCCGATTGAGATTATGCCTGGAGCTGGTTCTATATCGAAGGCCCCATACCGTATGGCCCTAAATGAAATGGTGGAGTTAAAGAAGCATATTGAAGACTTGCTTGAAAAAGGGTTCATTAAACCCAGTGTGTCACCGTGGGGAGCTCCAGTGTTTTTTGTCAAAAAGAAAGAAGGAAGTCTACATTTATGTGTTGATTATAGAGAATTGAACAAGATTACCATAAAAACAAGTACCCTCTCCCGAGAATAGATGACCTTTTAGATCAACTATCTAGTTCTTGTGTGCTTTCGAAGATTGATCTAAGGTTGGGTTATCATCAACTGCGTGTAAAAGTAGAAGATGTACCGAAGACTGCTTTTAGGACCATGTATGGGCATTATGAGTTTCAAGTAATGCCTTTTGGCTTAACCAATACACCTACGGTATCCATGGATTACATGAATTGTGTCTTTCGACAGTATCTGGATTAATTTGTTATTGTGTTTATTGATGATATTTTGATATCTCCAAGAGTAGGGAGGAGTATAAGCATCATTTGAAGATTGTGTTGAACATATTGTGTGAGAAGTAACTCTATTCCAAGTTGAGTAAATGTGAGTTTTGGCTGCCAGAAGTAAAATTCTTGGCCCATGTTATCTCGCAAGAAAGGGTCTCTGTGGATCATAGCAAGGTGGAAGCAGTACTGGACTGAAAGAGACCAGAAAGTGTTACTGAGATACGCAGTTTTCTAGGTCTTGCTGGTTACTACCGAAGATTCATCCAAAATTTCTCTCGTATTGCCTTCCCGATAACCAAGCTCACAAGAAAGGATCAACAGTGTGTGTAGGATGAGCGTTGTGAAAATTGTTTTATAGAGCTGAAACCTTGAAAGCAAAGTTGGTCATTTAGTGGTTTTGGATTGCAATATGTTTGGAAGTGTGAAATGTGTCATGGTGATAGGGATTTGGTTGTTTTGGTATTTTCAATGGGCTCCTTATGAAAATTTGTATGGGAAATGGTTTGGTTGTTTATTTTAAGGGCCATTGGACAAATTGGTTAAGATTTGGAAAACTTTGTCATCTGCTGCGTTTTGGCTTATAATAGAGCTTCAATCGAGTTCACAGGGGTATTACTCGGGTACAGCATCATATTTTCTCTTTCCCCTCAGTTTTTAGTTGCATTTCCCTCCTGAAAAACAAGAGTGCATTTCCTCACTTGTGAGTGATATAGGATCTCACTCAAGTGCGCCTTATATCACTCAAGTGTGTGTGTATTTTGCAGTAGGAGCCCGTGTCTTGGGGTGACACTCGCAGACAATTTGTCAAGAGTGTATGTTAGTACTCGCAAGTGCTATGCCTTCACTCGAGTGCTAGAGTTGTTGCTCGAGTGCACTTCCTATTTTAAGGTTTCTGTTGCTCTTAGGTAGTCACTTTCTGTGCCTGACTTTGTAGAACTCAGGTGAGAATGAGGCTACCACTCAAGTGTTGAGTTTAGGACTTGAGTGCAGTGATCATTTTCTGTCTCTATTGTTTCTCTCGGTCAAGCACTCGCATGCGTGAGCCGTCCTCACTTGAGTGTAAGTAATCCATCACTCGAGTGTATCAGTTAAAATCAGCATTTTTACTTCCGCGAAGTTGGTCTTTGGTGAATTTTTTCTCAACCCTTTAGGAAGGTGTTTAGGCTTTTAGTGGCTACCTAAAGGTCTAAAATGATAACCAACTTTAAGTGTTATGAGAGTAAGAATTTGGAATAGAGATTAATCAGTCATCCTTCATTTTGGTTGATAAGGTTCGATATTTTCCCTGCTTGTGAGCAACCTATGCCAAAGCACACTCGGAAAGAACAAGGTAGTGACTCTTTTCTCTTATACTGTATATAATGCATTGTATGTTTATGATGCCATTGGATTGTGGATATTGCTGTGAGTAGCAAGGCCACGCCAATAGTCCTCCGGTAGCTAACAACGGTTCGGGTGGGTGCCGTGTGCATCCCTGGCGGTGAAAGAGGATGAGGGTGGGGTGTGACAGTAAATTCGTTGTGTAGGTGAGAGCCGTAAGACTATGTGAAAGCCGAAAGGCTATTTGTGAGCCGTGAGGCTATGTGAATTACAGCGTGCGCATGTCAGCATGAGCCATCGTAGGGAGGGACGATGGTCATCTCTACCTCGGCCGTTGATATACCATTGTGAATATGAATGCCGTGAAGGCAATGTGTATACGTGGCAGCTTGTATCTGCTGTGTTTTGTGCTGCTGTACTGTTTGATGATTCACTTGCATGCTATGTGATTATATGTGGTATGAGTGATTTGTTACTACTGGGATTTTCTTGAATCTCATTCTTTCCATTGACTAACCTTTAGACAGGGCAAGTGGCTCCAAGAGGAAGGAGACATAAAGGGCGGCTTGGACTCCTTAGGGATGTTTACATTTTGGTTGTTGGTTATCGAATTTTGGTTGGGATTACTATATGTATATATGGATGTAAATGGTTAGGTAGTTATGTAATCCCTTGAATGGGAAACTGTAAATGGGCGAATGCGTCCTGTAAACCCTTAGTTAATATATGAAACCCCGGGGGTTGCCAGGATTTTTTATACACTCTGATATGTATAAATGTGATTTATCTATGCAAAGTAGTTATATTCAAAATTTGGATATGAGACCAGGTTAACTGGTTTGCAAAAGGAATTTGTGAAAACCCTCTTGTGAAAATGGCATTAAAAATGAGTTTTGATTATCCGTTGGTCTCTCACTAGTAGAAAAATCACTTTTAAGACTAGTTAAAAAAGACATTTTAGATCGGTTCTGGATCCGGTCTTGATGCAGCCTGTCTTAAAAGTCTACTGCTTTTTAGACCGATTATGGAACCGGTCTTAAAAAAAATGTTTTAAGACCGGTTATTATAAAACCGGTCTTAAAATAAATAGTTTTAGACCAGTTATCAGAGGAACCGGTCTAAAAGGTTCAAATTTTAGACCGGTTTTTTGAAAAACCGATTTAAAAGGTTGAAATTTTAAGTTCGGTTTTCTACAAAACCGGTCTTAAAGTAATACTTTTAAGACCGGTTCTCTCCAAAATCGGTCTTAAATATACTTTTTAGACCAGTTTTGGAGAGAACCGGTCTTAAAAGTAGTTTTTTTTTATTTTCATTTAAAACATTTATCCAGAAAGCCATTTTCCCTGTTAAAACATTTCACTCAGCAAGCAACGGCCAGTTCAACGACATTCAAATAAATTATTCTCTTATTACAGATTACAACTAACATCTTAATGACATGTGAGAGGCTCAAAACTCATTAGAACATATTAAAACTCAACTCCCTTGTGCTTAAACAGTGCTGGCCGAAACAGAAGTAAGGAAAACAATCATGAATAATAAACTCACAATCATAGACAGAATCATAATGCAAAGAAATCATACAACCATGACAATGCTGTTTTGACCAAGTTCCTTATCTTTTCACTTACATACATATATCAAAAATTAAATTACATTAATGACAATGCTGTTATTCATTATGACCAAAATACTTTATACACACTCTTCTCAGGCTGATGATCACTAGCCGGCCTGGCTTCGGAGAATCTACACTAAGACGTACACCTCATATCCTTTATTTTCCTATGACGACAAAAAAAAAATAGTTTTATATATACACCAATAACAATATATGTAATTCAAATATAGTTCATGATAATTAGTTTAGCTAACTAACCTTCAATGTAGTTTTATAAAGGGATATCCTCCCATATCCCTTCATGATGATCATTTCTTGTGCCATGTTCATTGTCTGCTTCATCTTCTTCGTTCAATTCTGGTAAACCCCTAGAAAAAGAAGAAGTCTCAAGAAGATCATTCATTGAATGACTTTCCTGATTAATATCAACGGCAATTTTTCCTTTGAGAGCTACAAACCACATTTTATTTGTCTAATCAGTAACATAGAATACTTGTTTCACTTGATATGCCATAATAAAATATTCATCTCTAAAACTTCTACTCTTCAAATCAACCAATGTAAATCCCAATTGATCAATCATCAAACCATTGTTGACATCAACCCACTTGCATATTTGAAAATGGGAAGTTTAACTTTAATATAATCAACCACCCAAATCTCTTCAATAACCCCATAATATGGTATTGTTACCATTCTAGGATTCTTATCTTTTGAACTAGAGAAGTGCATAGATTCAGCCACTAACATAACCCCACTGTTATGGACGGTGCTCCTATCATCTAGGGACTTTGTGTAAAAGGTATAACCATTGATCACAAATGAAGTCCAACTTATGACATCAGCCTCAGGACCATGTGCTAACCATTTAATTGTATCATAAACACATTCTTCGCCATCAACCTTTTGTTTGAACCAATGTGAAAAAGTTTTGTTATGCTCCCTAATTAACCTTTGTTCAGTCATTCGACTATTTCCTTTCCGTACAATTTCTTTATGAGCATTGATGTAATCTTGAACTTCATCAACATTATTCAAGATGTACAAGTGGACTTGTTGCAATTCATCAGGATCCCTACTCTTTACTAAAGCCCTGCGTCTACCGCCTTTTTTGTCATGACATTCAGGAAGTCCAATGTGTCCTACATTTGACAAGTAATCTTGACAACACTCCATGGCTTCTTTAAAAACATATTTCTGAACAATAGATGCTTCAGGCCAGTTAGAGTTCTTCACATACCCTTTTAGGATTTTCATAGTTCTTTCAATTGGGTACATCCATCGTAAACAGATAGGACCACACAACTTTATCTCATTTACTAGATGAATAATTAGATGTACCATGATGTCAGAAAAAGAAGGAAGAAAAAGCTTCTCAGGCTGGCACAAGATCATATATCCTTCATTTTCCAGTTCATCCAATCTTTCTGTCTCAATGACTTTACTACAAATAGCATTGAAGAAGAAACAAAGTTTAGTCAAAATATGTTGAAAATCATATTTGGCAATGCCTCAAATAGCTACTGGGAGCAGTTGTTGCATTAAGACATGACAATCATGAGACTTTAGCCCCACTAACTTCAAGTCTTTCATCGATACAAGCTTCCTAACATTTAAAGAATACCCTGAAGGAACTTTGATGTCATGTAAACACTCACAAAAGCTTCTTTTCTCATTCTTAGACAAAGTATGAGCAACTGGAGGATAAAAAGTTCTCTTACCATATGGCTTTGGATGCAAGTCTTCTCGTATCCCCATTTCTTGTAAATCTAATCTTGCCTTCACGCCATCCTTAAAACTACCTTGTATGTTAAGCAGTGTCCCAACAATACTACCACAAACGCTTTTCTCCACATATATGAAATCAATACAGTGTCTCACATCAAGCTTCAGCCAATATGGAAGATTGAAGAAAACAGACCTCTTTTTCCATTTACTTTTCTCATTACTATTCTTTGTACTCTTACCAAAGATAACATTCATATTTTTCACCTTTTCATAAACTTGCTCCCCAGTCAATGCCTTCGGAGTATCTTCAAACTCTTATCCACCAAAAAAAGCTTTCTTTAATCTATGATACAGGTGGCCCTGTCCAAGAAATCTTCTATGGCCAAAATAAACTATCTTTCTACCATGTTGAAGTTGATGGTAGCATGTTCCTTCTTCACAAATCGGACATGCTTTATGGCCTTTAACACTATATCCTGACAAGTTTCTATATGCAGGGAAGTCATTTATAGTACACAAGATCATGGCTCGCATTTTAAAAACCTCTTTCTTGTTCACGTCAAAAACATCAACACCTTCATCCCACAACTCTTTCAAGTCTTCGATCAAGGGTTCCAGGTAAATGTTTATGTCATTTATGGGTTGTTTTGGTCCCGAAATCAATATAGACAACATGATGTACTTTCGTTTCATGCATAACAGAGGAGATAAGTTGTAAATTACCAACAGAACAGGCCATAAACTATGTATACTACTCAGGCTACTAAAAGGATTCATGCCATCCGTGCTAAGCCCAAGCCTAAGGTTCCTAGGCTCTTTACCGAAGGCAGGAAATAATTGATCAATTTTCTTCAATTGAGAAGAATTAGCCGGATGTCGAAGCTTTCCATCAGATATCCTCTCATCCACATGCCATCTCAAATTTCTTCCATTGTTTTCATTAGCAAACAAGCGCTTGAACATTGGTATGATTGGAAGGTACCACAATACTTTTGCGGGAGCATTATTTGATTTGTACCTCGGGGTTTCACATATCAGACATTGTTCTTCCTCTTCATGCTCTTTTCTATATAATATACAATCATTAGGGCATGCATGGATCTTTATATACTTCATCCCTAGTAGACACAATATTTTCTTAGCATCATAGTATCGAGAAGGCATCACATTATTATCTGGAAGCATGTCCTTAAAAGCCTTAAGCATTTCTGAAAAACTCTTGTCGCTCCAACCATGTCGTGCTTTCAAGCTTACCAATTTCAATATTACTTTCAACAATTGGTATTTTTTACACCCGGGTAAAACGGCGTCTCAGCATTATTGCACATATTACCATATGCATCTGATTTCTCAAAAGCCTCTTCTCCTACATCACGAATGATATCCTCTATCCAATCATCTATATCGTGTCATTATCATCAAAGTTCACTCCCCCTGTTGAGATAAACTTGGCATTTCTAATTCTTCACCATGTCATACCCACACTGTATAACTCTTACAAAATCCTTCACAAATTAAATGTGTATATATATCTGTAGTACTTAGTCGCTTTTCTTTCAAATATACTACACAAGGGCAATAAAACTTCCCACTACCATCATCGACATTTCTTCTAGCGAAGTTTAAAAAACCCTTCATCCCATTATCATTTTCAACACTCATTCGTTTAGCGTTTATCCAACTATAATCCAATATATCTCAACACTTCTAGAACCCTATATCCAACAACAAAAAGATAGACCAAAAAATAACTACAATAGAGTTTTAGAGATTTCAACGATATTAACATGCACCATTTAAAACTAGTATTGTTTTAACAAACCAATAACACTGACAATAATCAAACAATCACAATAAATTAAAATAGAACATAGAGTGGTATTACTCAAAGCCAAATATCACAAGGATGTAATTAAAAGTCAGAGCATATATTTAACAAGAATATCTAGATTTAATTTTTTCCAGACTACGTTTAAGTACTCAAAACAACAAAAAGAACCATATTTTCATAGAACATTATTATTTATTGAATAACGTACAACTAAATAACAAATCGAATGCTAACCTAATTGAAGACCAAGGAGTGAGCTTCAACCCAAAGTCACGTTGGTGTCGACTGAGGTTAAAATGAAGTCCTCAAATTCACGGCATTGACAAAGGGAAGTCAAGGCAGAGGAGAATGATCACTGTGGAGAATAGAGGTGGCGGCGGAGAAGAATGACGATAATCAAAGAACAGCGACGACGAACACAACAACGGTAGTGGTAATGACAGAGGAGAGTTGAGCAAATGAGGGACGGGATGCCATGGACGAGTTCAGAACAAGCACAGATAGAGCTCATAGAGAAATGGCGAAAAGAAAAGAAAGGGTTCATAGAGCGCGCGATCTAGGCGCGGGAGTAAAAATACGGGCGAAAAATCTTACCTTTTAGACCGGTTTTCAATAAAAACCGGTCTTAAAAGAGTAAAATTTCAAATTTAAGACCGGATGATATAAAAACCGGTCTTAAATGTTTTACATTTAAGTCCGGTTTTTGTACAAACCGGTCTTAAAATGTTAAAATTTTTAAGAATTTAAAACCGGTATAAATGTGGCGGTCTAAAAAGGGATTTTTCCACTAGTGTTTAATCCATTTTAATTATGTATTTCGAATCATAATTACAGTTTATAAGGCAGGGGGTTACACATTCAAGGTATTTGTCTGTTTGGTTATAATGATGCTAAGACTATAGAACATATCTTTGTGAACTATCCTTTTACTAGAGTAGTATGGTATGGTAGTTTGTCAATTAGATTCCGCTTTCAAACATTAGGAGCTTTCAAGAATTGGCTGAAGGGAACTTTGCAAAATCTACATAAAAAGGGTCATCTTGATCAAATGATTTAAATAGTTAAATTAATCTCCATCATATGGATGAAAAGAAATCAAGCTCCGAGGGTAAACAATTGGATCCAGTAGAAGTCATCAAAGAGAATCATTTTTCAACCTCCATAAACACTACTGCTTTTTTCATCATAAAGGTGATATTAGCATAAATCTGGCCTTTACACTGGAAGGTATGTTCTCTAAATACCATTCCTCAAGTTGGTTGGAGTATCATTATCAAGAAATAGTGCTCAAGAAGTTCTAGCTTCATCTATTTATTCATTTGTTATCAAGGGCAATCTGTACAGGCTTTGCTTTGGAGTAAAGAAATATCACAAGGAAATATTAATCATATTTTCTTAAGGGCTTCCCTCTAATGTCCCTTTCTCAAAGCCACAACAAAGGAATCTCTATGAATTTTCTACATAAGGAAGAAGTGGTTTTTTCAAGTTGATAAATGGTCTTCTACATCAAATGTGGTCCTCCAAGATGTAGGAAATCTGCTTCAGCTTTTTAGTCTAGACCAATTAATTACAATTTCTGATGTTAACCCTTTTGTCTATAGGTTGATACAGTCTTGCCCATGTTTGACTGTTGAACCTTGATGTAACTCATTTGATATTTATTAATGACATTTGATTATTATATAAAAAAGAAAAAAGTTGTGATCGTTGGATTAGTGCAAGTTGGTCTCGGTCGTCCAATTCTTTCGTTTAAAGAATTTTGAGGAGCGTTTTCATTGACAAATTCTGCCGTGGAATATGAACGTAGGAGACTTGGTCAATGAGTCTCTCACTCTTTGTTGTGACAAACTTCAAGCTCTTGATGCTAAAGTAAAGTCTTTAGTTTGAGTCTTACCAACCAACAAAAAAGAGAAAAAAGTTATTTGAATCCCTCTAATCAGGGGTGACTCCAAACTAGGTAATAATGCTAAATGGGAAAAAATAACTAAACCCAGAGTCTTGGGGGGAAAAATGATTTTTATCACTTCACAAAATTATCAAAGAAAAACTTCAATGATCTTTTTAAGAGTCTGAAATAATTATAAAAGTTCCCAATTAATTTCACAAATATGTGGTGGTGATAGTCAAACTCTATCAGGCCACACATTGGCCAGCAAGAGGGATATCAAGTGATGCAAATATCTTCTCTATGTATGATGAATAGTAAGATGCCCCAAGACTTTGAATTGTCCAAGTCTTCTTATAATCGCAGCCTCACCCATTGTCGGCACTTGGTGATAATATATCCTTCGTTAATAGTAGTAACTAGATAATTAATATATAGAAATGGAGAAAATTAGTTATATTAGTTATTTATAAAAATATGGGTGTTGGTTTCCATAAATTATCCATTTTAATAATTTACATTTGGAAAATACTCACTTGATGGATCCCTTAATAGACAGAGTTGAAGGAAAAAAAATTATACGTTTGAAAAACAAAGTATGTCAAGGTCTTAACAATTAGGATCAAAATATGCAAAACAACCCTGTTTAGGGAACATCAAGTATTTAGAATGGTGAAAAATTTTTAGAATTGGATGGAGCATCTTTATTAGTTCTTCAATTCTGAAACATCAAATATTTGTAAGTAAAAACACACGTAAACACAAGCTTTTACAAAAATTACTTCTAATTAAGCCTGAAAATATTGAGATATAACCTAATAGTACTTGATTTTAAATAAATAAAAAAACTAAAAAGAAAATTCTTCTTCTACAAAAATTCAAATTATAAAACAAAAAATACATCGTTTCATTAAATATGGAAAGATTTTGAAAAGAAAATTCTTCTTCCACAAAAGTTCATCACTATGTTGTCTTTTCACTTTGACCAATCTCACCAAGTCTCCCTCACAAATATGAAAAATATATTTTTAAATATGTTATTTGTTCTTTTTCCTTTTCAATACATTACTTGATTTTTAAACTATAGTTTTAAACATTAAAAATCATTTGATTTTAAAATATGAAAATATATTTTTTCATATATTTTGTTAATATTTATTTTTATATACTTTTTATTATAAATGATGACATGATGAAAAATAAAAAATCAAAATATAAAGATGTTATTGTCATTGTCATATTTGCCCACTCTCTTTCCTCCATATTTTCTCTTCTTTATCAATCAAAATCTCAAAATATAAAATATTTTCTCACCTTCCAACTGTTATAAAAATATCGATGATAAGAGAGAGAGAAGAGATGAAGAAGAGAGAAATTCAATAAAGAATATAAAGAGCACTTCTCATTCACTTATATATATATATATATATATATATATTAAAACTTCACCTAAGGCTACAGTAATGAACAGTAATCCCGTGATGCTACAGTGCTGCACAGTAACCTTATGACGCTATAGTGATGAACAATGACCTTATGACGCTACAGTGATGAACAATAACATTTACAATAATGTCTACGCTTAGATATCAAGTTGACCTGGATATGAGTCAATGGATATCCACATAATTAATATTCATAACACTCCCCCTTGGATGTCCATAATAAATGTGTTTCATTAAAAACTTCAACTAGAAAAAACCCAGTGAGATAAAAACATAGCTAAAGAAAAGAGTGTATCATTCATTGATACACTGTCTAGTGTTGTCTTATTAAAAACCTTTCTAGGAAAACCCAGTGGGACAAAACCTAGATAAGGGAAAAATAGTACAACATGTATCGACTCCCCCTCTTGACAACATCAGTTGATATTTCGAAGTCTCCAAAGACCAAACTCATGTACAAGCTTTTCAAAGATCGTAACTAGAAGTGACTTGGTGACACTTGAATATATTTGCTAGATATCTATTTCACCATCCTTTTGAAGGTAATGAGTGAAGAAGAATTTTGGTAAATTATGCTTCATCCTATCTCCCTTGATATAACCTTCTTTAAGTTGGCTAATACATGCAACATTATCCTCATATAGAACTATTGGTACCATTTTGCCTAAAGATAAATGACAAGTTGTTTGTATGTGATGTATCACTAACCTCAACCATACATATTCTGGACTTGCTTCATGCATTGCTAGAATTTCGCATGGTTAGATGATGTGGCTGATATAGTCTGTTTCCTAAATCACCATAAAATAGTTGCACCTCCACATATAAACAAATAGCCTATTTGTGATTAACCATCATGTGGATCAGATAAAAATCCACATCTACATAACTGACCAGTTCATGCTTGGATATATTTGAATAGTATAACCCCATGTCCATAGTGCCTCTAAGGTAACTAAGAATGTGTTTCACCCCATTCTAATGCCTTCATGTTGGTGAAAAACTATATCTTGCTAATAAGTTAACAGCAGATGATAAATCAGGACGTGTGTGATTAGTAAGATATATTAGTGCTCCAAACACACTACGGTATGGTACTTCTGGACCAAGTAGTTCTTCATTGTAACCCCCTTCACGCTTAGGCCGAGATTAAGTTCAATAATACGTAATTAATGTGGAATTAGAGACGGTAAATGATTTGGGACTTAATACAACAAGTTTTGCCTAAAACATGCTTTTATAAAACCTTTTCTAAAACATGTTCACAATGGTCCCCTATTCACATTTTAATACACAAATGGCCTGAACAATTTGATTCCATTTATAAATATCAGAGTACTCAATAAATTCCCGACACACTCGGGGTTCAATTACTAATTCAGGGTCTATACAAGGCACAAAGCCCAAGTAGTTTCCCATACAAGGGGATTACATAATTACTATCCAATATATACATGTAATTCCCAACAAAATATATCCAAATGATTTTCAAAATGATAACCAATTTTTTTTTTCCAAAATAGACTCCTAGCAATGAGCTCTACCCGCTCTTCGTCACCCGCTTTTCTTTCGATCCTTCTGCCCTGTCTAAAAGGTTAATTTTGGGAGAGTGAGATTCTAAGGAATCCCCATAGTGTCAAATCACTCATAATATGCATAACAATAAGGCATGAAATCAAATCATTATCCACACAAGCAACTACAACGGCTGTTACAACGGCAATGGTTAGTATGACACATGTCATCCCTTACGATTGCTCACGCTACATTGCACAACACAATCCACACAATATATTTCACCACAGCTGGGATTCATATAAAGCATTTCATCACACAAGCCATATAGGCAAGATTCAAAACTCACAGCCCACGGTTGGATTAACAAACGCCGCCCCACGGGTCGGATTCACAAAGTTCCATGTCGATTATAACGGCAGTTCAACAGGCGACCTAGAGATTACCAACGTTAATCCCTACACGGCTCACGCTGATCTGCTCGCGCTGTAATGGACCATGGTACATGCATTTCACAGTTCAATGATAAGTTATGCATACCAAAATATCATACACAACATGAGAGAAAAGTCACTACCTGGTTCGTTCTGTGCGTGCTTTGTCGCAGGTCTCTCCCGAGGAGGGCAAATATCGTATCCTATAATTATAATTAGGGACGAAGAGTTATTCTCTATTCCAATACTCAATTAACTTCACAATACTTAGATTTGGTTATCATTTATGTCCTTTAAGTAGTTACAATTGGCTCTAATAAAAGCCCTAAAGGATTGGGAAACATCGGGTTGGAAACCACTTTTCAAAATCACAAGGTGCAGAAAACAGGGGCAGGCTGCAGCCAAAAAAACCTCTGGCTGCGGCCAGAAACAGCACAGAAAGTTTTTGGCTGCAGCCAAGAATTTTCTGGCTGCGGCCAGAAGCAGCACAGAAAGTTTCTGGCTGCGGCCAAGAATTTTCTGGCTGTGGCCAGGAAAATTCTGTTTCTTGGTTGAACTTCGAAAAATCATAACTAATTCTACAAAAATTGAAATAAGGTGATTCCAAATCCAAATAAAAGGTATATAAGTCCTCTTTTAAGGAAAAATGGCCCATCACTAGAAATCACTACACAAATACAGAATCACCAAAAACTAAACACTACTCCAAAACAGAGTTCTGTTTCCATCCCAAACTTTGGACAATCTTATCTCCCAGAATACTAAATGAAATAACACAAAATATATATCCATTTTGAAGCTTGGGATGTGAAATTTAATACTGGAAAGTTTCATAATTTTACAACACCATTTGGTCATTCAAAACGCTCGTTCAAACTGACTGCGCAAAACAGAGCTCAAACAAAACAGATTTCCAACTTTTCCCAAGTGATCCAAATGAACCCAAAACCCCAACCAAAGCTATCCCCACACAAAATCACTCAAGGAATCCAATGGAAATTTCAAAATCACCAAAATCCGATTCCATTACCATGCTTTGGTTTTGGGTAACATTAAACACTAAATCTCAAATTCTCCAAACTTAACAATTTCAAACCCAATCAATTCTATCTATCCAAAATGCATTCCAAATATACCAATTCCATACCAAACACATACCAAACTCCCAATGGCCCTCATTTTCGAAAATGGGTCAAAAATTCCAGAAAATTCAAACTTAACCAATGGCTACAAAACCTATATAGAAAGGTTTGTCTTACTCACCTCTATAACTTTTCCAAAGGAGTTTCTTGATTCACCTAAGTCAAGAATTTCGTGAGAGCTCAAACACCATCAAATGGACAAACTAAAACCATGAAAATGAAGCTCTCAACACAAGGAACAATTTTATAGAAGAACAGTTTTTCATTAGAGGCCATTAAGAGGGTCAAATACTCACATTTTTCACAAGCTTCTTCTTCTTCTTCTGCAGAAATGGAGGACGCTTGAGAGAGGAAAATGAGAGAGAGAAGGAGGTTGAAGATGAATGATGATGGCACACACCCTCCCATACTCTCTTGTCAGCAAAATGGAGGGAAGAAAGAGAGAGAAAAACTGAATATTTTATGGTTAATTGACTTCCCATTACCTCTCTCCTCATCTCCACTTGACACATGTCAGAATTTGGTTTGTTCTCATAAAGTAATCATCCAATTAATCACTTTAATCCCTCCATTAGCCATTTAATCACACTTCTTATTTTTCCCATAGTTAGTAATTAATTTCTCCATTAATTACTAATTATGGCCCATAATTCCATTCTTCCAAATTTTCACTAATTATGACATATTTATTAATATTGCCATAAAACACGTAATAATTCAATTTAGATTCATAATTATCCACAATAATCATGATTTGCCCTTAATCAAAAATTGGGATATTACATTCATCACCTTCTTCCCTAATTACTTGATGTCAGAATGGATCTTTATCCACTTCTAAAGAGCTTACAATCATTGGGGTACATAATGGATGAAATTTATCCATGTAAAATCACTTTAGGAGCTTCCTTGTATAAGTTTCTTGATATACAAAGATCCCATTCTTGAGGTACTCGATCTGTAATCCAAGATAGAATTTTGTTCTTCCTAGGTCCTTCATTTTGAATTCTTTCTTCAAACAATTAATCGTCTTTTAAAGCTCTTTAGGAGTTCCAATGATGTTGATATCATCAACATAAACAAAAAGTCTAGCAAATTCACTTTTAAATATTTTTATAAAGATGAATGGGCATATCGGATCAAATTTGTATCCTTCTTTTAACAGATATTCATTAAGACGATTATACCACATGCATCCTGATTGCTTCAAGCCATACAGGGACTTATTTAACTTAATTGAGTATTGTTTTTGAGAACTTGAATTAGATGCTTTTAGCATCTTAAGTCCTCTAGGGACCTTCATGTAAATATCATTGTCAAGTGAGCCACATAAATAAGTAGTTCTGACATCCATTAGACGCAAATCAAGTCCTTTATTGACTTTTAGGCTAATCAAATAATGAAAAGGAGTCGCATCCACTATTGGTGAATATGTTTCTTCAAAACCAATGTCTGGTGTTTGTGTAAAGCCTTGGGCTACAACACTTGTCTTATATCTTATTATTTCACCCTTTTCTTTCTCTTTCGTACAAAGACCTATTTGCCTCCAACTGGCTTTACATCTTCAGGTGTAAGGACTACAAGTCCAAATACTTTTTGTTTTGTCATTGATTTTAATTATGCATTAATATCTTTCCATAGGGGCTAATCTTTTCTTTGTTGGCACTCGCTAATGGAGTTTGCCTCATAATCCTCATTATCATTCATTACATCATATGCTATATGATAAGCAAGGTGTTGTCAACATTGACTTCATTTCAATCCCATCAAATTCCATTCATAACATAATTTATTGAGATCTCATTATTTTCACATATATTAGGTATATGGGTCTCTTTTGGGACTACAACATTTTCTTCTGAAAATATCTCTACTGGAGATAATAACTCTTCAGGAGATGGCTCTTTTGGAGCTCTTAATTTTTCTTGATTATCCTTGACTTGACTATCAATATTCTTTGCTCCTTTTCTCTTTCGAGGATTTTTATTTTTGGAACCAATAGGCTTGCCACACTTCATACGTACTTTAAATTCATTCATAGTAGGTTGTTCTTCAAGGACACCAATTTTAATAGGAGCATTAGCAGCTGGGACATGTGACTTTCTCACTTTCTTTGGGTCAATAAATACTTCTAGCATTTAATTAGCTAAATTTTGTAAATGAATTATCTTTTGAACTTCCAGTTCACACTATTTTGTATGAGGATCAAAATGAGCCAATAATAATTCATTCTAGCTAATTTCTTTACCCAACTACTTGTTTTCTCCCCCTAATGTTGGGAAAAGTGATTCATCAAAATGATAATCGACAAATCATGCTGTAATACCCTGACTTTTGAGACTTGAGCTTAAAGAATAAGCCTGAGATTAGTGGATTTTTAAGCCTCGGTTTAGCAAGATCCCGAATTGTGATTAAGGGTTAATAACTTCAAAAGTGGATGTGGTTAGTGATAAATAACCCTTTTGGAGAATATGATTTGATTTGGCACTCGAATATGATTTGTGTGTGTTGTGAGCAGCGTCGAAACCCTGTATTTGAGCTCAATTGTGGATTAACATCCAAATTGACTTAGAATAGAGGGAAGAATTGAATGGGTTATTGTTTTGGAAATGGTGTCATAGTGTGTTTTGATATCATTGAAATTGGTTTGGAACTTTGGAATGGAAAAGTTGCAATGTTAGGTTTTGAAATGTGAATTGTGTTGACATGTTGAGATTGTTGTGAAAACATGTCAATGAGATGTGAATTTGATTGATTTGGTGTTTTCAATGGATTCCTTGTGGAAATTTATGTGGGAATGATGTTTGGTATGAAAATAGAACCATTGGAAGCAAAGATGCAAAATCTGAAATTTTGTCCAGTGAAACTCTGTTTTGGGCAGTTTATTTGTGTTGGCATTTTGAATAGGAAAATGATGTCATAAAATTATGAAACTTTCCCGTCTTAAAGTTCACATCCCAAGCATCAAAATGGACATATAATTTGTGCCATTTCGTTTTGGGAACTAGGAGATATGACTGTCCAAAGTTTGAGGTCGAAAATGGACTCTGTTTTGGGGCAGTGAAGAAATTTGTTTAATTCTGGAATTGTGTAGTGATTTATAGTAATGGAAAATATTTTTCTAGTAACGAGGACTCCAATAGCTTTCATTTGGCTTTGGAATCACCTCATTTTGATTTTTCTAGAATCAGTTATGATTTTTCAAAGTTTGGACAGAAATCTTCCAAAAATCCGAAAATTGAGCATTATGACATCATCATATTACATTGATGACATAAGCATGGGATATGTTATTAAACGTTCTTTTTCCTTCTTCCTCCTCATTTCTGATACTGAGAACAGCTAAAAAGAGAGTGAGACATTTGAGATCTTTAGAGAGAGAAAGAGGAAGAAATCTCGCAAGGTAAGCCGATTTCTCCGACGATCTAGCTCCTAACGCGTATAACTCCTTTCCTAAGCTACTCTTCTATGTAATTTAAGGTTTGGAAGCTCCATTTCTTGTGTTGAAGTGAGCTAGGGTTCAGCCACTCTTGAGAAAAGCTAGTGGGAGCTTGAGGTAACTTCCAAACTCTTGTGTATTGACTATTCTGGCTGCTGTGGACAATTTAATCGGTGAAATTTCGCCGGATTGTCATTGGTTTCAAAAATGGAAAATAGGTGTGTGGGGCTGTTATGCTGCCCAAATTGGTACTAAATGATAGTTGTAATCTAATGGAATAGTCAATAAAGTGGTTAGGAGTAGAAAGGAACGCGTTTACAGAGCTGAAACCAGAAAACCCCAATTTTCCCGGGGAATTGAGAATTTTGGCCAAGCCTAGTTTGGAGGGGTTAAAGATGGATTTTCAATGATTTGATAATTCCATTGGGTTCAGGAGCAAAAATTAGGTGGGGTTACAGTTGGTCACTTTTTTGGAAAAGGCCGAAAAAGCATAATTACGAAAACGCCCCTAAAACCCTTAAAATAGGGCTGCTAAGGGTAAATTTGTAAATTGACATTGAATTTGATAATTCCGAGTTCGGAAATGGATTCCTTGGGCAAAAATATGTCAAATAGCCCATGTCAAAATTTCAAGAAAAGTACAGTCGGAGCGGGTACGGTGGGGCCGGGCCTGTCCCCGGGGGTATTTTAGTAAATTTTCAATATAGCCTCATATAACCCCCAAAAACACTATGGAAGTGTCTAAATAGTACATTTGACATTGTAGGATCGAATGTGAAGCCCTGAGTTGCTGTCACGCAAATCGATGAGAAAAGACTAGAGGTAGGGAACTTATCTCTCCTGCATGCTCTGATAACTGTATTAATTGTTGATGCATGTTATTGCTTTTCTTGATTATGTGGAACATGTATGAATGATTTGAAGCTATGTTTCAATATATGCTATGGCCATATGTGTATCGTTCGAAGCATTGAGCTTATAGATTTGTCATTGTATGTGTACATGAGTTATGTGATGCAAGCATGTCATGTATTAAACACTTATCTTGCCTGCATATTGATAATGTTTCCCTACTGAGATTCTCTCAAATCTCACCCTCCCCTACCAAAAATTTAGGCAGGGCAAGTGGCTAGTAGAGGGAGCGGCTAGGACTCCTTCAAGATGAGAGTTGGTAGTTGGTTATCAATGAGTTGTGAAGACTGTATATGATTCGGTTGAATATAGGGTTATGAATTTGAGATGAGATTGTGTAATCTCCATTTGAAGAATTGTAATGGGCAATTGTGCCCTGTGTATCTTTAGCGAAGGTATATACCCGGGATTTTCGGGATGATTATGTTGTGCACTCTGATATTTATATGAATGTGATTTATCTTCGCGTAGTAATTGTATTCGAAATGTAAATATGAGACCAATTTTATAAATGATTTTGAAAGGTATTTGTGAAAACCTCGTCATGTGATGGGTTAGTAAATGTTATTTGATTATTATTGGTCTCTATTTCATTTTAATCGTGTCTTTCGGATATAATTATAGAGGGGGTTACATATGCCGTAAATAAATCTCCTATAGATGGTTCTAAGTATTTTATGATTGAAAGAGATTCATACCCAACATATATTCTCATCCTTCTTTAATGACCCATTTTGGTGCATTATGGTGGTGCTACTGGCACATATACTGCTTACCCAAAAGTTCTAATATGGAAAATATTAGGTTCCTGACCAAAAACCATTTATAAGGTGGAAACCTTTAGATAACTTGTTGGCCTAATACGGATTAACATTGCTACATGCAAAATGGCATAGCCCCAAGCAGAAATTGGGAGATTATATCTCGTAAGTAAAGGTCTTGCAATTAGTTGCAATCTTTTAACCAATGATTCTACAAGTCAATTTTACATATGAACATGAGCTACAGGATATTCAACATCAATTCCAAAGGACATACAATATTCATTAAAATCTTGTGATGTAAGTTCACTAGCATTATCAAGACGTATTTTCTTGATAGGATAATCAAGGTAATGTTCTCTTAATCTAATCAATTGAGCAAGTAATCTCACAAACGCCAGGTTATGAGAAGATAATAAGCACACATGTGACCATTTATTTGATGCATCAATTAAAACCATATAATACCTAAATAGTCCATATGATGGGTGTCTTGGCCCACAAATATATCCTTGTATCTGTTCTAGAAATGGGAGAGACTCACTTTCTACTTTGATTAGTGAGGGGTTAATATTTAACTTTCCCTTAGAACATGCAGCACATGAGAAATCATGAGATTTTGGTATCTGTTTACACTTCAGGATATGTCCACAATGATTGAACCGAGATGGCCTATCCGATCATGTCAAATATTAAATTCATTAGTAAACTTATGGTTTACATTGGCAAACTTCTGGTCTGCATTGATGAACTTCTGGTTCTCATTAACATATGTCTCAATTGTGTTTATAAATGAATAATATAAGCCAGAAGAAAACGTACGAAAACTTTCTAACATACATTTTCTACCAGAAACTATATTTGTGATAACAAGATATTCCTAATTATTTTTAGTTGTTGTTTCTATATCATATCCATTTTTGCAGATATCTTTGAAACTCAATAAATTTCTTTCAAACTTGGCAGAATAAAATGCATGATTAATACATAATTTTATTCCTTCAAGTAACAAAATATTAGCTTTTTCGGAGCCTTCAATCAAATTTATACTACCAGATATAGTCTAAACGTTGGTTTTTGGCATTACCAAGGAAGAAAAATATTTATCATTTCTGAGTATAGTGTGAGTTGTTGCGCTATCAACAAGACATAAATCTTCAGGATTGATGCCATAAATAAGATTCATTCTTCATTAAAAGAGACATAAAAACATAATTAAAAGAAATACATATGATAGAAGCAAGTTTACATTTAAACACACTAAAGCATATATGTAACCCCCTGCCTTATAAACAGTAATTATAATTAAAAAATACGTAATTAAGATGAATTAGAAACTGACAGAAAATTAAAATTTCATTTCCAATCCCTTCCTTTCGATAGGGTTTACACAAATTCGTTCAAAGTTCTTCCTCACACTGGTCTCGATTTCAAATTTTGAATATAATTACCTGTGCAGTTAAATCACATTCATACATATCAGAATGTACTACCAAAATTCCCGGCAACCCCAGGTTTCATTCATATACTAAGGGTTTACAATTTCCCATATAGGGGATTACATAATCATTTCCAAAATAATATTTACATCCCACAAATATACAGTAATCCCAAACCAAAATGGATAACCAACGACCATAATCAAATATCCCTAAGAGTCCTAATCACTCTTGGTCGTCCGCTTTTCTTTGGAGCCACTTGCCCTGTCTGAAGATTAGTCAATGGAAAGAATGAGATTCAAAGGAATCCCAATAATAAAAAATCACTCATACAATATAGAAACACACAGTATGTAAGTAAATCACAATCAGCAGCAACACAATGATACATGGCTTCCGCCACAGACAACTATACTCATGTCTGTATACACATGAGACAGCTCACGTTGTAATCATATAACACAATGCGACAGCTCATGCTGTAAAATGACAACTATCACCAGCTGTAATTGCAGCAGCTTCATAAATCATCACAAAACAGTGATAAAATACACATACAATGTGTAACACCCTTCTCAATTAAGGCTGAGATTAAGTTCACAAAACGTGATTATGTGGTATTAGAGACCGTAATACCCGTTAGGACTTATTAAAATTATCTTTTGCCCAAAACAGGGTTTTCAAAAGTTTTACAAAATCTATTCAACAATGGTTTCATATTCACATTTGAATACATAAATGCTTGAATAGAAAGATTCATTCATAAATATCAGAGAACAATGTAAATTCCTGACACACTCGACTTCTATATATTAATTAAGGGTTTTACAAGGCTCAAAGACCTATAATCCATTTCCTTTAACTAGGGGATTACACAAAACTATCCAAATGATTTACAACATGATAACCAATTAACCAAAAAGCTAATCTCCAAGCCGGGACTTCAGCCGCCCTTCGTCACCTGCATTTCTTTTGAACCTCCAGCCCTATCTAAAATTTTTGTTTTGGGAGAGTGAGATTATAAGGAATCCCTGTAGTAACAAATCACTCATAGTATGCACAACCACAAAGTATGAAAGCAAATCATCATACAACACATAGCAACTACAGCGGCAGTTACAGCGGCAAGGGCAGGTATAACTCATGCCACCTTTACGTTTGCTCACGCTGAAGTGCTCACGCTGTATTGCACAATCACATGATTATATCACATATATCACCACAACTGGGATCCATATAAAATATTTCACATACACACAGCCACACTAGCCGAATACTCAAATCAGGAATCCACGATTCCACAACACAACCCTGACAATTATAATGGCAGATACAACGGTAGGGGTAGGTGTGATAATGATCACCCCCTACGACTGCTCACGCTGTAATGCACTACGGGAGATAACACATTCACAATACTATAATGGCCTTATGCCAAAGATTTACACAACAAACAATGATAAGTCATGCGTACCAAGCATCATACACAACATGAGAGCAAAGTCACTACCTTGGTCCTTCTATGCGTGCTCTGGCACTGGTCTCTCCCGAGTCGGGCAAATATCAAATCCTATCATTCATAATTAAGGATGAAGTGTTATTCTCTATTCCAATACTTAAATGACATCACAACACTTAGATTGGTTATCATTATTGTCTCTTAAGGAACTACAAATGCCCCTAACAAAAGTCCTAAAGGGTTGGAAGAACTATCCAAAAGATCCCCTTTTTGAAAACACAAGAACTGATTTTTCACTGATGCACTCGAGTGACAATAGACTTGCACTCGAGTCCTGGAAGCAACACTCGAGCGATAGCTGAATGCTCACTTGAGTCCTAGGAAGTGCGGTGTAGAAAGTGCTCACTCGAGAGCAGAAAGAATGACAGAACCAAAAATGCTCGCTGCACTCGAGCATAATCTCAATCACTCGAGTGATAGCCTAATGCTCACCCGAGAGCACAAGAAACTTCCAGAGGAGGACATCACTTGAGTAGGGACAACGACACTCAAGTGATAGCTTAGCACCCTTGAGTGCTAAGGCACACTCTTGAAAAATGGATCATGAGTGACAACCTGAGACATGAGTTCACAGTGTCTCATACACCTTCACTCAAGTGGGACAAGGCACACTCGAGTGAGAACCTACAACACCCACAAGTGAGACAACACTCTTGCCTTTTTAACGTAGAAGTACAAGTGAAAACTGAAGGAACAACGAAAACATACATGCTGCACTTGAGTGAAGACCCCTCTCACTCGAGTGAGGCTTATCAGAAACCAAAAACGCAGCAGAGTTCACAGCACTTTCCAGATTTTTACCCAAATGTTTCTAATGGTCCTAACTCTCAACCAAAGCTATCCCATAATAAAATCACCCAAGGAATCATATGGAAATATCAAAATCACCAAATTTCTATTCCATTATCATGCTTTGGTTTTAGGCCACATTGAACACCAAATTCCAAAACATCATCAACTTCATATTTTAACCTCAAACCAATTCTATCTATCCAAAATACATACCAAAACGCCCATTTCTATAACCATATCATGCCAAACTACCAATGAACCATATTTTTGAAAATAGGGCAAAAAATCCAGAAATTCCAAACTTAATCATTTGGCACAAAACATAGATAGAAAGGTTCACCTCTTCAACTTTTCCAAAGAGGTTCCTTGATTCTCAAAACTTCAGATTTTCTTATGGGCACCAATCAACACCAATGGGCAATCTATAGCCATCAAAATGAAGCCCTCAATCTAAGGAACAACATTAAAGAAGTTAGTTTTGACATTAAAGGTCATTTACTCACCTTAAATCAAGATTTTCGTCTTCCCCATTAAGCTCCCATAGCTGCCGAAATAGAGAGAGATATGAGTATGAGGAAGATGAAGAAATGCTGATTTCTTCACACCCTTATGCTTGTTCAGCGAAAAGGGAGGGAGGAAGAAAGAGAAAAACAATAAAATAGTAGGTGTTTGACTTTTCTCCCACACTCTCTCTTCATACCCACTTGACACATGTCACAATCTTATTGGCTCTCCTTAAATAAGTAGTTAATTAGTTACTCTAAACACTCCATTAGCCATTGAGTTACACATCTCATTTCTTCTTAGTAATTAATTTCTTTATTAATCACTGACTAATTATCCGATAATTTTCCATTCTTTAAATTTCCCACTGATTATGGCACAGTTATAAAAATTGCACAAAACACATAATAATTCAGATTTAATTCACAAATTATTCTCAGTAATCATCATTAGCCCTTAATCAAATTTTGGGGCATTACACAATGCTTTTACACATAGTATAAGGGAAGAGTCACTACCTTGTTCTTTCCTAACGTACTCTGGCATGATTCATTCACGATCAGGGCAAATGTCGAACCCTATAAACCAAAATCAAGAACGGCAGATTATTTCTTTACTCCAATCTCTAACTTTCATAACACTTAGAGTTGGTTATCATTTGAGCTCTTTAGGTGGCTACTAGAAGCCTAGACATATGTCTAAAGGATTGGGAAAACTTACTCTAAGCCAGCTTTTCAAAACTCAAAGTGTCATTTTTTAAAGGGTTGGCCGCAGCCAGCCCCCTTTAGGCCGCGGCCAACAGAAGCACAGAAAGCTTTGAGCCGTAGCCAGGATCAGGTCAGAAAGATTTGGGCCGTGGTCAGCACCTTTGGGCCACAGCCAGCAGATGGTCAGAAGGTTTTGGGTTGCTGCCAGCCTCTTGGGCCGCGGCCAACCTATGACCTGACTCCTGGCTGATTTTCAAATAGTCATAAATTTATGCACAAAACTCAAAATGACTCAAACTTTATATGCATGGGAAGCTTGCAATGTGAACTTCAAATCTTGAAAGTTTCACATGATTTCAACACCATTTGCTGGATCAAAATACCATGCAAATTTAGGCCCTTGCACAACATTTTACACTTAGCAAAATTCCAGATTTCACCCATTTGTCTCCAATGGTTCCAATTTCACACTAAACACCATTCCTACACAAATTTGCACAAGGAATCCATTAGAAACACCAAAACCACCTAATTTACCTCCTATTGACATGCTTCACAGCATACTCAACATGTCACACCATAACACAAGTTCAAACTTAATATTGCAATCTTTTCTATTTCAAATTCTAATCCAATTTCAATGGCACAAAGACACAACATGACATCATTTTCCACACAACACACTAACTAATTCATACATTTTGAAATTCACATGAAAACCAGGGCAAAAATAACAAATCCCAAAACTCAACCAATGGTCACAAGTCTTAGGTCAAAATGCATCTAATTCTTACCTCTTCTCTTTTCCAAGTCTAGTTCTTGAATTCCACTACTTCCAAATTTTCACAAGCTCTCAAACACCACATTTCAAAAATCTGAAACCATAGGAATAAAGCCCTCACCAACATGAATAAGATTAATGAAGGGTATTTGATCATACAAGACCAACTCCTCACCTAAAACTTGAGCTTCCTTCTTTCTCTTTCCTCTTCCTTGTGAACGAAAATGGAGGCAAATGAGAGAAGATGAAAGGATGATGATAAAGATGAGAAGTCAGATTTTTGGGGCTTGAAGGGCCATTAGCTCGACTTTGGAGGGAGAGGAGAGAGGGAAAAATAGTTTGACAAGTTGACCAAATCCTAGGGTTCACTTTTTGACACTTGGCAAGATCTTGTCCTCTCTACTATGAACACACATAGGCACATATACACATGATTCTAACTTCTTGATCTCTTAATCCTAACCATTGATCTTCAATTACCAATGATTTTTCTCTTTGATAACTAATCAATTGGTCAGTAACTTTCCTTTTTACTCATTTTACCCCTGATTATGGTAATTCCACTAGAACCACCACCAAACACATTTCATAATTCATATTACTCAACCATGCGCCCTCCCTCCTATTTAATTCAATTTAGGTGTTAATCCCCAATTGAACTTAAATATAGGGTTTAGGCACTGATCAAATCGCATTCGGATCGTAATTCACATCATATTCTTCAAAAGTATTTAATTAACAGTAATTACATCACTTTTGAAGTCATTATCCCTTAATCCCATTTTGTATCAAATAAGTATAAAAATCATATCCAAAAGAAGTTTATTTTCTTTGTCTCTTACTTCCCCGTAAGTTTTCAACTAAACCTTCATTTTGGTTTTGTTCAAAAGAAGAAGAAATGTTCAAAAAATTCTGTATCATTTGTTTCAATTATGGCATTTGGATCCAAAATATCACTTTTCAAAACCAAAAAACAATAAACTACACTTTGCTGAGCATATCTAATAAGTAAATAATCAATAGTTTTAGAACCAAACTTGCTCTTTTTAGAATCAAGTAATAAGACCTTTGTAAGACACCCTCCCACTTTTAAATATTTGAGACAATTAGGCACTAAACATTTCCCCAATTCATAAGGTGTCTTGTTAGTTTTCTTATAGGGTATTCTATTTTGTACAAAACAAGCAAACAATAAGCTTCATCCCACAAGTTATTTGTGCAACAAAACTTACTAATAAAGCATTTATCCTTTCTTTTAAAGTTCTATTTTTCCTTTTTGCAACACCATTGGATTCAGGCGAATATGGAAGGGTTACCTCATGAATAATTCCTTCTTTTTCAAAAAAAAATCATTTAACAGCAAAAACTCCCCTCCTTTGTCTGACCTAATTCATTTAATATTTTTGCCTAACTGATTTTCTATCGCTGCTTTATATGAAAGAAATTTTTCAAATGCCTCATCCTTATTTCTCAATAAATAAACTTTAGTATATCTTGAAATATTATCAATAAAAGTAACATAATATCTTTTACCTCCTCTAGTCTCAGTTTGTTTAATATCTCCTAAATAAGTATGTATTAAAGATAAAAGCTCATATTCTCTTTGGGTAGAAAAATATGATTTTTTAGATTACTTAGTTTTTGCACAAATTTCACATTTACTAAAATTATCACTTTTGATTCTAGAAATTAGTACAAGGTGTTGCAGTCTTTTTATATAAGATTTACTAGTATGTCTTAATCTAGCATGCCATATATTAAAAGAACCAATCATATAAATAGGCAAGTAAGCAGAAGATGCATCATTCATTTCAGTAATGCTTAATACAAACAATCCCTTATTACAATAACCCTTTCCAACAAGAACATTGTTTTTCGTCATTATGATCTTATCAGATTTGAATAACACCTTAACCCTAGCTTTTCCCAATAGAGCTATAGAGATTAAATTAACTCTAAAAGCAGGCATATATAAAACATCATTCAGTGCTTAAGTCTTTCCATATATGAGTTTCAACACCACTTTTTCTCTTCCCAGAACCTTTGAAGTTCGGGAATCAACAAGATAGATATGATCTTCCCCTTCATCAAAGAGGTAAACATCTCTTTGTTGGCATAGATGTGTCTAGCAGCACCAGAGCCTACCACCCACTTTCTCAAATCAAAGACTATGAGGGCTTGAGAGATAACTACAACAACGATCTCATTATCATCATTTCCTTTAACCAAATTCATATTTGGCCTAGGAAGATTATCACCTCTGGGACAAGGATTATTACCCTTAGCCCTCTTTCTGCATTGAGCTACATGATGACTTGGCTTGCCATAAACAAAGCAATTGCCCTTTTTCTTAAACTTCAGGTTAGAATCTGTCAACACCCATTTCCATTTCGATAATCGAAGAGTAATAAAGACGGAATTCCATAAGCATACAAAAAAGTACAATTATACTGATAAAAGTATTTATTTACAATCTCATGTCGTTCGTCGATGAAATACAAAATACAGCAGAAGTTTCAATAATTAAAGGATATCCCCAAAATATCTAAAGCATAAACTAATCATAACCACCAGCTTTAACCTCACCTTGAGACATGTGCAATTCACTTCTCTATATTTGCACCTTTACCTTTTGTAACCCCCTCACCGTAATCACAACCGATTTATGAAATTTAAGTGAAATAGAGACCAATAAAACAAAATCAACATTTATGATCCCTCACCTTCAAGATGGGGTGTTCAGAAAATAGTTCAAAAATATCATTAATCTGGTCTCACAATCACATTCAAATATAATTACTTGAGAAATAAAATCACATTTATACATATCAGAGTGCACAACTAAAATCCCGGCAAATCCCGAGTCACATGTATATATATATTGGGTGTATAGTTTCCTAAAATGGGGATTACATATCCAAAAATTATATTTACATCCCATATACATATAGTAATCCCAAACCAAAAGTGATAACCAACAGTCCAAATTAAAATGTCCCTAAGAGATCCTAACCACTCCGGGTTGTCCGCTTCCCTTTTGAGCCACTAGCCCTATCTGAAATGTTAGTCCTTGGAAAGAATGAGATTCAAGAGAATTCCAGTAGTAACAAATCACTCATACAGTGCACAAACACATAGCATATATGATCATGTTAAGCAGCATCACAATGTATCATGGCTCACACCACAAATGACAGCACTCATGGCTGTAAACACTATGCATCAGCTTTCACTGCGAACTCTATGCGTCAACTTTAGCTGCGATCTCAAAGTATCTCAATGTATCACAAAGTATCTCAATGCATGACAAACATACATACAACACTTCATACACAGTATAAGAGAAAGAGTCACTACCTTATTCTTTCCTGACGTTCCTTGGCACAGTAGGCACACGAGGGCGGCAAATGTCAAATCCTATAAACCAAATTAGGGACACCCGTCAATTTCTTTTCCAAATTCTTAATTCTGTAGTACTTTAAGTTGGTTATCATTTAAACTCTTTAGGTAGCTATTATAGGCCTAAACATATGCCTAAAGGGTTGAGAGAAACTACCCCGAAGATCCCTTTTTTTAAAAGAAGAACACTAATTTTAGGTTGACTCACTCGAGTGAAGAAGGCCTTACTCGAGTGTTGCCCCCAATCGCACTCGAGTCCCAGTGAGTGAGACACAAAAAGTGTGTACCCGAGAGCACTAACACCTCCTGAGTAGCCAGTGCAATCGAGCATTCACTTGGGCACTCTAGTGATGACACCTAGTCACCCGAGTCCCAACGAGTGGGGCACAAGAAATGATGACCCGAGAGCAATAAAGGCTCCAAGGCAACAAGTGCACTCGAGTACTAGCCCTAACACTCGAGTGACTCTCCAATACTCGCGAGTGCCCACGCGTACTCTTGACAATTTTCCTGCGAGTGTTAACCCAAGACGCACGCCCATAATGCTACATGCACATGCTCTCGAGTGATAACGTATGTCACCCGAAGATAAAGAAGTTCACTCACGATCTCTGCCTGAGGACTTAACCAAAACACTGAGAACATCATACTGCACTCAACTGAGACCCTACCTCACTCGAGTGAGGCTTATTAGAAGCCATATCGCAGCAACTGAAATGGTTTTCCAGATTTACCAAAACTGATCCCAATGGTTCCAAAACTTATACCAAAGTTTATTCCCACACAACATGTCATAAGGAACCTATGGGTAAACTCAAAACACCTAAATTCCTTCCCAATCAACACATACCCTATTTTTACCCAAAATGCAACCTAAAACCACCAATAACCAATCTCACTCCCACAATTTCCCAATTCCTACTAATAGCCCAAAGTCATAGTTTGGTACCAATTCCACCACCAAACACTAACCAATTCATATCTTTCAAAATCACAAGAAATTAGGGCAAAAATCTAAGCTTCTTAAAACTCATTCAATAACCAAAACAATTACACCAAAATACATTAAATACTCACTTCCTCTTCTTCTCAAAGTTGGTTTCTTAGTTCTTCAACTTTCAAATTTTCTCAAGTTTCCACACACCACAAATCAAAAATCTGAAACCATAGGAATGAAACTCTTGACACTATGAACAAAATTAATAAAGAGCACTTGAGCATAAGAGGACATTTTCTTACCAAAACTCAAGCTTTTCTCTTTCTCTTTCTTCCTTGGTTCCGCCGGAAATGGAGAATAGTGAGAGAATGAGATGAGGATAATAATGATCTGATTTTTCCCCTTTTTCCCATGCTTCAACCAACTTAGAGGGAGAGAGGGAAGAGAAAATGAGCTTTGAATATTTGACTTGATCCAAAGGTCCAGGTTTTGCCACATGTCATGGTCTCATTCTTCTTTCCATGGACTCATATAAACTCATCTACACTAGATTCCGCCCTATTAGTCATTCAAGAGTCAATCCTAGCCATTGATATTGAGTTACCTATGAGTTTCCTCTTCGGTAACTGACCAACTGGTCAGTAAATTTACCATTTTTCCCCTGATTATCACAATGTTTATTAAACCATCTTCAAACATATTTATAGCACAATACACATTATATACTTCAAAAGTGTTTAACTAACATTAATTACATCACTTTTGAGGTCATTAGCCCTTAATTACAATTCAAGATATTACACCTTTCGTTCCACTGACACCCACTAAGATGTTTATTAAAAAAAGGGTAAGATTCCGAAGAATCCCAGTAGAAACATGCTATTGTTCATAGAAAATGAGAAAAGTAAATATGATATATAAGGTATGCACCAATTAATGAATAGTATAAACACATCATCATTATATATACATGCGTAGGGCCCAACCCCACAATCTACACCAGTTGGTCTTCTACCAACTCCCAGTGTAAGTACACCCCGGCACTAAATACCCCTCTCTAGGCCACCATGTTGATGAAAAAAGCTCATTTACAAATAATGGCATCCACACAATCACATAACTATGAAATGATATATGAAGGATAATGTTTCTACCTCAAAGTTCTTTGAACCCCTTTTCAGTGTGCATCGTAAAACGTGTCACTTCCGGCTTCCAACTCGATCCTAAAATATTAAATGTACAAGAAATAGGTCATAACCTATCCAAGTATCATTTTAGACTCTTCTATATTGTTTCTTGTAGTTTATATTAGTTTATGATGAAAATTTACCAAAATGCCCCCAGGACCCCAGCCCGGCCTCGCCATACCCTGCCAGATGGCATATTTTACCAAAATTTTGACTAGGGCTATCCTGACATATTTTTTCCCAAGGAATCCATTTCCGGGCTCAGAATCACCAAATTCAATGTCAAATTATCAAAATACCCTTGACAGCCCCGATTTAAGGTTTCGGTGGCATTTTCGTAATTATGCTTTTTTGGCCTTTTCTGAAAAGGTGTCCAACTGTAACCCCACTTATTTTTGCCTATTGAATCCAATAGAACTATATATTTCATGAAAATCCAACTCCTACTGTAATATCCTAAATTGTAATCAGGGATTAATAACTTTCAGGTGATGTAATTAATGATAATTAAGCACTTTTGAAGTATGTGTTGTGCAATATGATGTAAAGGTGCTTAGTAATGGTTTAATGAGCATTGTGATAATCAGGGGTAAAACGGTAAATTTACCAACCGACTGGTCAGTTACTTGAGAGGAAACTCCCTGGTAATTAAGATCAATGGCTAGGATTGAGTAACTAATAGGTAGAATCCTATGCATGCAAGACCATGTGGAATCATAGAAGGAAACTCCAAAATCTTGACATGTAGCAAACTATGGACCTTTGGATTAAGGTCAAAGTTTCAAACTCAAATTTTCTCGTCCCTCTCTCTCAAGTCAGTGAAGAAGCTTGGGAAGAAGGGAAAATGTGATCATCATTCTCTTATCTCATTTCTCTCTCATCCTCCTCCATTTCCGGCGAACTAGGCAAGAAAGAGAAAGAGAGGGTTTGAAATTTATGTAGGTAAATGACTTCATATGCCTAAACACTCTTAATTGATATTGTTCAAGAAGTTAAAAGCTTGACTTCTATGGTTTCAGAATTTTCATTGGTGGTATTTGAGAGATTGTGAAATTTGAGAAGTTGAGGAATCAAGAAAATCACATTTGGGAAAGGAAGAGGTAAACATTTGATGAATTTTGGTATAATTGTTTTGGCCATTGGATTGGTTTTGTAAATTCTAGATTTTTGCCCTGATTTCTTGTGATTTTAGAAGATATGAATTGAGTAGTGTTTGGGGGTGGAATAGATGCTAAATAGTGTATGGGAGTCAATGGTTTTGGTTTGGATTTGAACAGAGGAAGTTTGGCAAATTGTGGTTTTGGGTGATCTAGTGACCTAGAGATGGGAATGTGTTGTTTGAGTGGAAGTTTGGTTGTTTTGGGTTACCATTGAGTGGAAGTTTGGTTGTTTTTTGGTTACCAATAGGTTCCTTGTGTTAATGTAACCCCCTGCCGTAATTAATATTCGGATATGCGATAAAGTGAAATAGAGACCAACAGGAATCAAAACTACATTAATATCCCATCTAAATGACGGGGTTTTCACAAACACCTTTTGCAATCCTTTAATCCTGGTCTCGCATTCACCTTCCAAATACAATTACTACACGAAGATAAATTACATTCATTAATCAGAGTACGCAATATAATAATCCCGGCAGTTCCAGTTTCCATTTATTAATCAAGCCTCACAGGGCACATTCGCCCATACAAGCTCTCATATGGGGATTACACAACTCTTTCTCCTACATATATATATACATATCCAAATACAATTAACCATCCCAACTAAGATAACCAACTACCAACTTCAATCCTGAAGGAGTCTTCATCGCCCTTAGCTGCTCGCAATATCTTTGATCTACTACCCTGTCTGAAAGGTTGGTAGGGGAGGGTGAGATTCTAAAGAATCCCAGTAGGATAACAATATCAATATGCATGTATGATAAATGTTTAATGCATGACATGCTTGCATCACATAACTATCACAATGGCAAACCAGAAAGCTCAATGCTTCTAACAATATACCTATGGCCATAGCATAAATTGAAACATAGCTTCACATCACCCATAACCATACAAAACTAAGACATGCATCAACACATTAACACATATATCAAATACAAGCAGAAAAGATATGTTTCCTACCCTCTTTCCACGTAAGCTCCAGCTCCGGCTGCTTACAATCAGGGCGACCATCAAACCCTATAACCAAACAAGGACATAGAGTTAATCCTTTTTTCCAATTCCTTAGCTTTTAGACACTTAAGTTGGTTACCATACAAGACCTTTAGGTGCCCTCAAACACCTCAATCCATAGCTCTAAAGGGTTGGAAGACTATCCCCAAAGATCCCCTTTTGAACACTTAAACTTGATATTTTTCACTGCCTCACTCGAGCACAGATGCTCTC
This sequence comes from Inga laurina, assembly GCA_963855925.1. Classification (NCBI taxonomy): domain Eukaryota; kingdom Viridiplantae; phylum Streptophyta; class Magnoliopsida; order Fabales; family Fabaceae; genus Inga; species Inga laurina. The sequence goes on from OY979704.1 coordinate 31,351,956, forward strand.
ACTCGAGCATTGGTACGGACAGCACTTGAGCACAAGAGAGAGTGAGACTGCGAGTGAGCACCCGAAAGCACACACACAGCTCACCAAGCACTAAATCACTCGAGCACAGCCATTTGCACTCGAGCACACACCTCACACCCGCGAGCACCAATATCCCGAGCATGGCAAGCTCACTCGAGCACTACCCCCAGTGCTCGAGCACTGCCCTCACAAATTCCTTCACAAATTCCTCACATTCACTCGAGCACTGGACGCCGTTCTAGAGTGATGGCACACAACTCGCGAGTGCATATTCACACTCTTGCCAAATTGCCCGCGAGTGTCATGATCTTGCTTTATCTTCATAAGCTCACATGCACACACATACACATGATTCCACCCTTTGATCTCTCACAAATCAATCTCAACCATTGATCTTAAAGTTACCAATGAGTTTCCTCCTCGGTAACCGATCAACTGGTCGGTAACTTTACCGTTTTGCCCTCAACCATGGCAATTCACTGGGAATCACCATCAAACTCATTTACATATTTCTTAATCCAATTTGGGATCCTGCTAAACCAGGGCTTAACAGTCCACTAATCCCAGGCTTATTCTCTAAGCTCAAATCTCAAAATTCGGGGTATTACAGTTAAGATAAGTGAGAATGAGTTTTAGTATAAGCTTTAGGACCATTGGTAGTAAATTGGTCAATTCTGGAAAACCATATCAGTTGCTGCGATTTGGCATCTGATAGGCATCACTCGAGTGAGGGAGGATCTCACTCGAGCACGACATGAAATTCTGGGTATTTTAGTTAAGTCTTCATGCAGAAACTGTGAGCACACTTCCTAGCTTGCGAGTGAGATATGATCCCACTTGAGTGAGCATGGGCATGGTCGAGTGAGAGAGTCAGTTTAAGACCTGGGAGTTTATGGTTGCCCTCGAGTAGTCACTCATTGGGTCTCACTTCTTGGTGCTCAAGTGCACCTGAGGTCATTACTAGAGTACAGCTTCTTATGCTTGAGTGAGTGTGGGAAATATTTCAAGGTTTGCTCTTGGGCAAACACTTTCTATGTCTCACTCGCTGGTGCTCGAGTGCAATTGAGGGGTGTCACTCGAGTGAAACTTCCATCACTCGAGTGAGCCAATCCAAAATCAAAAATTCTTTCAAGAAGGAGGGTCTTCGGGGTAGATTCTTCCAACCCCTTTAGGTATATGTTTAGACCTATAATAGTCACCTAAAGAGTTTAAATGATAACCAACTTAAAGTATTATAGAATTAAGAGCTTGGAAAGGAGGTTGGCGGGTTGTTCCTAACTTGATTTCCAGGATTTGATATTTGCCGTCCTCGAGAGCCCGCAGTGCCAAGAAACGTCAGGAAAGGATCAGGTAGTGACTCTCTCTCTCTCTCTCTTATACTATGTGTAATACACTGTATGTGTGTGGTATCACTATTTTGTGATGATCTTTGATGTTGCTGTGGTTACAGCTGGTGATAGCTGTCATTTACAGTGCAAGCTATCGTTTACAGCGCAAGCTGTCATTTATAGCGCAAGCTTTCGTTTACAACATAAGCTGTTGTTATTGTGATTACAGCGCAAGTTGTCATGATGGTGATTACAGCGTAAGCTTACGCTGTCGTGATTGTGATTACAGCCAGAGCTATCGTATTGTGTATACAGCCATGAGTGCTGTCTTTTGTGGTGAAAGCCATGTATCTTTGAGTTGCTGCTGCTGATGCTGTTTGTGATTTATGTACATGCTTTGTGTTTATGCATTGTGTGAGTGATTTGTTACTACTAGGATTCTGTCGAATCTCATTCTTTCCAATGACTAACATACAGGGCATGTGGCTTGAAAGAGAAGCGGCCAACCCGGAGCGGTTAGGACCCTTAGGAGTATATATTTTGATTTTGAGATGCAAATTCTAGATTCGATTTTTGATTGTGTAATCCCCTGGTGGAAACTTATAAACCCTCAGATTATATATGTATAGAACCCGGGAGTTGCCAGGGAGTTGGTTATCCACTCTGATATTAATGATTGTATATTAACTGCACAGGTAATTATATTCGAACATTGAAATTGAGACAAGGATGGGAAAAAGATTTTTAAAGATTATTGTGAAAATCCTACTATAAGGTAGAAACTTAAAATGAGTTTAAATCATCTGATGGTCTCTAATCCAATTTAATTATACATTATCGAATTATAATTACATGTTTAAAGGTAGGGGTTACACCTACTCCCATTTCTAGTATTGGCTAAAAGTTTCTAAAAAAAAGGGAAAATTGGACTTTGTGTTTTAGCTTTCAAAGCTTGTGCTTTTCCACTTCTAATCCTTTGTTAACTCATTTAAACACATCTTAACCATGATTTAAAGACATTTGGGAAACATAACCCCTTAGGGTTAGGGCTTTTCCAAATTTACAACTCAACCAAAAATCACTAAATCCAACAACCAACATCAACAAGAACAACATACTTGTTTATATAGATATAAGATTTATGACGTTACCTCTTGAGTTCTTGGATTTTCTCTCTCTATATGTCCTCCTTTCTTCCTCCTTGAGCTCAAGATGTGTCTTCAAGATCATGGATTCCATGAGGAAGAAAGGTTTAGAGAAGGTTTCTCATAGAAGCTTACAAAGAAAATGCTTAAGAACAATGTCTTACCTTAGCTTCACTTCCTCCTTCTCTAGAACTCCTTGGTCTCTTCAAGCTCTCTCTCTCTCTCTCTCTCTCTCTCTCTCTTCTCTTCTCTTCTCTCTTTTGGCTGAAATGAACAAAGGGAAGAAGAAGGAAGAGTTCTTCATAATTTAACTCCCTTCACCTAACTCCACATGATTTCATCAATGTACCATAATGTGACACTTGTCACCATCCTTTCCTCATTTAAGTTTATGTCATAATTGCTCTAATTAGCTTCCCTTAGCATGGAACTAATTTTTCTCTCCATTTGGTTAGCTCAAAAACTGCCCCCTCTCATGCTTACTAACCAAGTTACTTTCCTCCAACTAATCCAACTTCACACTCAAGGTAGTATACCATTATCATGATTTAATCCAACTTTACACTCAAGGGAGTGTATCATTTCATCATGAATCATAATTACTATATCCATGTAGCATTGTTTTAATGCAATTTGACATATGCTCACCCAAATCAATTATAATTTAATCCCCTCCTCATATGATCATGACACTTGGCATGTTTAAACCCAATGATTATTTTTCCCTCCACTTTCTTCATGCTAGGCAAAATTACAAGAGAAAAGGGGAAGAAAATTGTTTTAACATTTTTCATAATTCAATTAAATGAATTATGCACAACCTGGAAATGACATAGATGTTTACCTAGAATCCTTGACCGAAGACTTGAAAGAGTTGTGGGATGAAGGTGTTGATGTTTTTATGCGAACAAGAAGGAGGTTTTTAAAATACCAACCATGATCTTTTATACTATAAATGACTTCCCTGCATATGGAAACTTCTCAAGATATAGTCTTAAAGGCCATAAAGCATGTCCTATTTGTGAAGAAGGAACATGCTACCATCAACTTCAACATGGAAGAAAGACAGTTTATCTTGGCCATAGGAGATTTCTTAAATGAGGCCACCCATATCATAGATTAAAGAAAGCGTTTTTTGGTGGACAAGAGTTTGAAGATGCTCCGAAGGCATTGAATTGGGAGCAAGTTTATGAAAAACAAAAAAATATCAATGTTATATTTGGTAAGACTACAAAGAATAGTAATGAAAAAAATAAATGGAAAAAGAGGTCTATCTTCTTCAATCTTCCATATTGGCCCAATCTTGATGTTAGACATTGTATTGATTTCATACATGTAGAGAAAAACGTATATGCTAGTATTGTTGGGACACTGCTTAACATATAAGGTAGTTCTAAGGATGGAATGAAGGCAATGTTAGATTTGTAAGAAATGGGGATATGAGAAGACTTGCATCCAAAGCTATATGGTAAGAGAACTTTTTGTCCTCCAGCTGCTCATACTTTGTCTAAGGATGAGAAAAGAAGCTTTTGTGAGTGTTTACATGGCATGAAAGTTTCTTCAAGGTATTCTTCAAATTTAAGGAAGCTTGTGTCGATGAAAGACTTGAAGTTAGTGGGGCTAAAGTCTTATGATTGTCATGTCTTAATGCAACAATAACTCCCAGTAGCTATTCATGGAATTGCTGAATATGATCTTCAACATATTTTGACTAGACTTTGTTTCTTCTTCAATGCTATTTGTAGTAAAGTTATTGAGACAGAAAGATTGGATGAACTGGAAAATGAAGGATATCTGATTTTGTGCTAGCTTGAGAAGCTTTTTCTTCCATCTTTTTTTGACATCATGGTACATCTAATTGTTCATATAGTAAGGGAGATAAAGTTATGCGGCCCTATCCATTTACGGTGGATGTACCCAATTGAAAGAACTATGAAAATCCTAAAAGGGTATTTGAAGAATGCAAATCGGCCTGAAGCATCTATTGTTCAGAAACATGTTTCTGAAGAAGCCATGGAGTTTTGTCAAGATTACCTATCAAATGTAAGACATATTGGGCTTCCTGAACGTCATGATGAAGAAGGGGGTAAACGTGAAGCTACAGTAAAAAGTGTTGATTCTGGTGAATTGCAACAGGTCCACTTGTACATCTTGAATAATGTTGATGAAGTTCAAGATTACATTAATGCTCATAAAGAAATTGTCTGGAAAGAAAATAGTCGAATGACCAAACAAAGGTTAATTAAGGAGCATAACAAAACTTTTACATATTGGTTCAAACAAAAGGTTTACGGAGAAGAATGTGTTTCTGATACAATTAAATAGTTAGCACGTGGTCCTGAGGTTAATGTCATAACTTGGACTTCATTTGTTATCAATGGTTATACGTTTTACTTGAAGTCCCTTGATGATAGGAGCACCATTCAGAATAGTGGGGTTATATTAGTGGTTGAATCTATCCATTCTCTAGTTCGAAAGATAAGAACCCTAGATTGGCAGTAATACCTTAATATGGGGTTATTGAAGAGATTTGGGTGGTTGATTATGTTAAAATTAAATTTTCCATTTTCAAATGCAAGTAGGTTGATGTCAACAATGAAGTAATGATTGATCAGTTGGGATTTATATTAGTTGATCTTATTAGTAGAAGTTTTGGAGATGAACATTTTATTATGGCATATCAAGTGAAACAAGTGTTCTATGTTACCGATCAAGCAAATAAAATGTGGTCTGCAGCTCTCCAAGGAAAAAAGGTCATTGACAATAATCAGGAAAGTCGTTCAATGAATGATCTTCTTGAGACTCCTTCTTTTTCTAGGGGTTTACCAGAATTGAATAAAGAAGATGAAGCAGACAATGAACACGGCACAAGAAACGATTATCATGAAGGGATATGGGAGGATATCCCTTTATAAAACTACTTTGAAGGTTAGTTAGCTAAAATAATTATCATGTATATTGTTGTTGGTATATATAAAACTACTTTTTTTGTTGTCATCATAGGAAAATGAAGCAAATGAGGTGTCTTAGCTGGGACCGAGCTCAACCTATGCGCATATTAGGTCACAATGGAGAAATAAACACTCTTAGAGGCAACATGAACTGATATGCTGTGAATCAATGTTGTTACAAACTTGTACTATTTTATTATTTAGAAACTAGAAGAATAACTATTTTTTGCATGCATATTTAAATTCATATAGGATGAAGGCACGTGAGGGCCTACTCAAATGCAAAAAACGAGCTTAATTTGTCTAAGTCTAAGTTAAAGGGTCTCTTGCCTATTGTTAATGGCTTTTTTTCCAAGGCCTATTGTTGATGCTAATTCATCTTGTTCAGGTGGTTCTAATTTTTAATTTCCATCTATGCTACTATATGTGTATCAACAGATATGGGTGAATCTAAGTCTACTTGCGTTTTGGATTGTCAGGTATGTGATTTGTATAAGATGTTTGTAAAAATGTGTAAGAGAAGAATTTATTTAGACGTCGTTGAAATGGCTGCTTGCTGAGTGAAATGTAAAACAGGGGCAATGGCTTGCTGGGTAAATCTTTTAAACAGAACAATTTTTTTAAAAGAAAAAACTTTTAAACCAGTTCTATTCAAAACCGGTCTTAAAAGTAACTTTTAAGACCCGTTTTAGATAAAACCGGTCTTACAATTAGAACTTTTAAGACCGGTTATCTCTAAAACAGGTCTAAACTTTTTAGATCGGTTTTTTCAATAACTGGTCTAAAAATAATTATTTTAAGACCGGTTTCATAAATAACCGGTCTTAAAATTTTTTTTTAAGACTGGTTCTATAACCGGTCTAAAAAGTAGCAAACTTTTAAGACTGGCTATATCAAGACCGGATCTAGAACCAGTCTAAAATGTCATTTTTAACCGGTCTTAAAACTGATTTTTTTTCACTAGTGCGTTGCTATAGAAAGCTTCCTCTCCAATGTGTTTTTTTTTCTTGTCTCGGCCTCCTTCAGAAGCTCCCTAGCCCTTAAGTGTTTTTCTTTTTTCAACATTTGGTTCATATTTTCTTTTAGTTAAAATCTATCATGAATCTTATATATGTGCTCATAATTTTTTTTCAGGTATTTATTTGAAGTATCAACACTCTATCTTCTTGAACTTCTTATACATTATAAGTTTTTTAATTTTTGAGCTTATAAATATAATAATACTTAGTTTAATCCTTCGTAGAAGTAACGTGTATGGCTCAAGTTTAAACAACTTAAATGCTTGAGTTCTTTTATGCATTATACATGAAGACGCAATATTGCAAAAAATACGTGCTATGTTTTTTTCATTTTGCTATGGATTATATTGTAAGTTGCTGTGAATTTTGGATTTTGGATTATAAATGAAGGTTTTCATCAGGAAAATAAAATAATAATAATAATAAATTATTTTTAAAAAAAATAAAAAACTTCCTAAGCTTCCTACGGCGCTTCCCTGGAGAAACGCCGTAGGAAGTGATATTTTTTTAAAAAAAATAATAATCAAGCTATGGCGCTTCCATATATTCAAGAAGCGTAGTAGCTTGTTTTAACAGCACTGAAAGCATAGTATTCTTTAAATTAAGCGCCACAGCTTGTGTTTTTTGTAGTAATGCGTGACCTCAATCGCTTCTTTTGATCTCTTCAGTAACTCAAAGTGGACACCATAATCTGGAAAAACTTCAGCCGGCTATACCTATAGTTGGGAAATTGAGCCGAGTCTGTCAGGCCAACCCGTTTACCCCCAAGTACATCAAAGGCCAGGTTTATGATTTAGAGCATTTAGAAGGAGTCAGGCTTAAATGGGTCAGCCCTATAGGGTCGCAAGCTTAAAAGCCCTTTTGCACCCATTTAATTTTTTAAAAATAAATTAATAGGCTAACACATTAACACTTAATCTTTGACTCGAACAGCTCACAGTCCAAGCTAACCTAACAAACCGGACTCCTTCTTCATTCTTCAAGGTTCAAGTTTGAAGACCCTAAGGGGCCTGTTTGGTACAATGGAAATGAACCTATGGAAATGGAATTGGACTCCAATTCCATGCTGTGTGCATGTTTGGTATAGTGGAATTTGGAAAAATTCCATTTCCATATCCTTCAAAATCATGGAAATGGCTTCCATGCTAACACCCCAATATTTATAATTCCATGCCCTTATTTCCATTTTCAACCTTTGCCTCTTCCTTTCCAACTATCACGCCACCATCTCCCTCATCCTTCCAGTGCCGGTAAGATATACGTCCACCGGTGGCTTGTGCTCATAAATCTAACAGTGGCGAGGAGTGACAACCTGGTAGCAACGACATTTTCACGGATTTCCAGCTTCATCTTCTTTTGCTTCTTCAACAGGGTTATGCAACGAAACCCAGATCTTCTTCCCCTTCTTTACATATACAGTGACGAGATCCAAACTTCCTTGCTAATCTCTACCTCCTTTACAAATCTGCTACAACTCCAACCTCTGAAGTTTATCAGATTTTTAACCCAACTTGTGTTCTGAAATCTTCCTTCTCAAATCTCATAGCTCGTCCTCTTTGTCTTCGTGGTTAAAGCTCAGCTATGGCTGGAAAAACCTGTTTCTTTTTTCTTTCCATTATTTCTGCCCATCAAAGCGCGATGCTCTATTCATTGGTTGTATCCAGTTTGATGATTTTGACTTTTTGATCATCTTGTGGCTGGAAAGAGTTCCCATTCGATTGTTTTATGTTTAATATATTATAGAGATATTTTTAGAGTTTGATGTCTTAGCATTTGATGTCTCAACAGAGGTTCTCCAAGCTGTAATTTTGGTGGCTAATGGTGGTTTGAAATCAACGACCTCCATCAATGGAGGTTGAGTTTTTAGAAGGCGAGAAGATAGGTTCTTTGCTGTTATTTTGGGAAGGATTTTTTATTTTTTTTATTAGAAGGGCATTTTGATCTTTCTATGTAAAAATTATATCTTTTTTCTAAGATATACCAAACATACTTTTAAACCTTATTTCCATCTCCTTTTCAATATCTATTTCTATCTCCATATTCATTTCTATCAATATAACATATAAATCTCTTCCACCAAGCCATCTCCTTATACGGCTTATCCATCGGCTATAGACACATTTCACTATTCATAAGCTGAATTACAAACATCTTGGGCTACGAGCAAGCTGGTGGCTCATGACAATGACTTTACCCTTAGCTGGAGTCCTAACTCAATTTAAATTCAAACTTTCAAACTCCCCGCCTAAAACATCTTTCTTCACTGCTATATAACCCATGATCGCCAGTCTCTTCAGTTTCAGTCGTTTGGCCGCTATTTCTCTCTACCACATACCAAGAAAATTTGGTCCAGATATGTATCCTCTTTAGGTAGGTACCAACTGCTTTTATTTTACAGCTTTCATCCACTCCTCTGTTTTTCCTCCAAATCTATTAAACTTAGCCTTAATGTCTTTCAATCCCGTTTCCATTCAATTTACATCCTCCTTACTCTAGCCATGGTAAACTGTAGATAAGAGTGAGTTGTGCGTCGTGCATCAATAGAAGAATCGTAGTTTAATCCACCTATAGAAGACTGAAGTGAGCTGCAGAAATGGACAGTGGCGCTCCTATTACCGAAGTTAAGTGGTTGTTCGTCTATGCACTGCTACAGGCTGGGCATTGATAAAGAAATTGTTACTTCTATCCACGAATGTAAAACACTTTCTTTTGTACATGATGATGTTCTGGAAAGATGCTTCTGTTTTTTTGAGTTTATTGTTATCTCATCCGAGATCTTAGATGCTGCCTTCTCAACATTAGATTTCATTCTTCTAATCAATTTGATGTATTATTGGCAAGACTACAACCTCTGATTTTTTCGGCCCACATGCAGATAACCAAAATGTAATCGTTAGCGCCTTCTAACTGGGTTGGTCCATTGGGTTGGCCCACATGCAGATAACCAAAAGGGTTTTTTCACAAAACATATAAAGAATTTATTTATCCCATTAATTCATATTATTATTATTAATTCATATCCAAGTGCAGGGCTGAAGTCTAAGTTAGAAGTTCTAAGTGGCTATATGCCTAATATATAGCATATATATATATAAACACCAAATGATATATAAGCAGCCTAATGAAAAAATTCATTATAGCTTTAATTCTTCAATTCCACAAGCACTCAACAGAACGAAGATTCATTGATATAACCAATGCCGTAAATAAGCAACCCACAAGTGTAAAATGATAAGCCCTTCTTTTTTTAGGTCAACAACACAAAAGCCCAGCTCGATTTTAAAACCTAACAACAATTTCCTATTTTTAGCATCACATAAAACTATTAACAACATGACCTCATAAAAGGGAAAAAGATTACCTAACATCTAGCAGGATAGCTATTATTGACCATCCCTCAATAGCTCATCCACGTCACCTACTTTTTATGTGTACTCAATGTCATTTTAATAGTCCATCGGTTATAATAGATAAAAGATCCCATACACAAATTTCTTCATTAGGTTCCTTTGCTCAAGATGCCAAGTGTGTCATCAATGATGTGCACATTAGGATTGATGGACCATCTCTTCCATCTTTTTTTCAAAAGGTATGCTGACTCCTTTACTTAGAATTTGTTCCAATGTTCTCTATATCACCTTATTTGTTCTTTTCACGTTAGGCTCAGATATGTTAAGAAGCCTGGATCTACACGTCACTTTTTTTAGGCATGCAAAATCGGGTCCTCAAAAAATTAAATTTAACCGTAAGTCTTACTCTGTACCTTTTCAAACCTAAGATCTATAATAACAGCTATTGTTGACCGTCCCTTAATAGCTTATGCAGGTTACCTACACTTTATGTGTATTCAATTTAGGCTTGATGGACCCTCTCTTTCAACTTGATTTCAAAAGGTATGATGACTCTTCTACTTAAAATTGTTTTCACTGTAATCTGTATCAGCTTCTTTTATCTTTTCACGTTATGCTTAGATATGTTAAGAATAATGGATATACAAGTAACTTTCCATGGGCATGCGAAATCAGTTCCTAAAAAAATGAAATTTTATTGCAAGGGTCACTCTGTGTGTTTTCAGACCTAAGATATAGGACAACAGCTATTGTTGACCAGCCCTTAATAGCTTATGCAGGTTACCTACACTTTTTTTGTCTTTTCACTTTATGCTTAGATATGTGTATTTTTGTAGAGCATGCATATGCCATAGACTTTTTAGTCTTTATACGTTTTCCTTAAATATCTTCACCCCTTTCTAATGTATCATATCATCTTTAAAGGCCAAACAACTATAGTTATTAGAAATAAAGAATTGCAGCTCTATGTGCACCTGTAACTTTTTAAAACTAAGTCTTTTTCATTCCCCATATGTTGCATCTTTTTAAAACAACTTTCAACTCTTAAGTCCTTCAAACCAAGTCCATGAATCAGCCTTTGCATACTGGGGTTATTATGCTTCTCTTTAAACGTCACATCTTTCTTATCAGCTTTTTCTGGCCATCCCTAACTAGCTCATGCAGTAAACCTATTACCTGTCCTGATGTCCATTCCACAACCTTTACGTGGCATGTCAAAATAGAACCTTTCAATTTAAAAATATCTGACTTTGTCATCCTAATGCATCCTTATCCTTCTCTGCTAACTATTGACTGTCCAAGCGTTCACATTTATCCATGCTCCAAACAATTGCCACCCGCCAAATCACCTAAACATCTCCCTCTAACCTGACCAACTTCTGTCTACCTCCTCTTATAATATCCCCCTTCATTGATTCCTCCCTCACTAGCACCTCCTCCCTAAGCAAATCTCCCTCCAACATAATGTCATACACTTTGCTCAAAGACTTACACGATCGAACAGACATGTGGAATATTATGGTTAGAGTCCTGAGGAAATGGAACGTTTACCAAAAGGCTGAACCATCACAATTGTTTTGTGTATCTCTACTCTTGGTTGATGCTGAGGTAAGTTCTCATCCCTTTATGTTAAAGTCTATTTTCTTCCCCGTGTCATGTTACTGATTTCCTTCTATTAATTACCAACTGATATTATTGTCCATTGAAGGGTAACAAGATTCAAGCCAGTGTCCTGAACAAAGGGATGCACACAAAATTTTCAACTAAAATCACTGAAGGAAGTACTTATGAGTTTGCAAACTTTATTGTCTCTCAAAACTCTTACAAATTTTTAGTTTGTTACAAATGATCATACATCCCATTCGTGTTTGAAGATTTATTTGCTGTGTGAATGGTTGTTAATTTCTAAAATTTGATGTGTTAAGGTTTCACGAGTTAGCTCTCCTCGTGCAACGCACGGGTAGCACATGCTCGTTTCCACCAAAATCAATTCCTCTTGCCAAACGGTAAGTGTGATGTTGGACGACCTGCCCGACCACGACCTCACTCGATTTGGGCATCTGGCAAGGTGATCTCTGCTCTGCTCTCTTGTCTCTCAGCTCTCTGCCTCTCCAGACATGCGACACTCACACTCACAGATGACAGATCTAAGATTCTGAGCTCTCCCTCTCGATTTTGACCTCTCGTTGTTGGTCTCTATCTCTTAGTCTCACTCACAGATCAGCCTCTCTGCTCTTACTCTTTGGTCTTGCACTCTCACCGTTGCCTCTCAGATCAGCTTCTCTACTTTTATTCACTCCCAATCAGTGTCTCACCATCTGTGAGACTGTGTCTGCGACTCTGCTTCTCCGACTCTCTCCTCTGTGTGCCTCTGGCTCTCTACTTCTGAGATTGTATGTCTCTGTAAGTCCATAACTCTGGTGCTCTGCTTCAAACTTCAGTGCTTCTATGACTCATAACAGGTAACAGTAGTTAGATTCTTTGCTCAACCATTTGTAAATTGCTATTTTTGTATAAAGTAGATTATTTGCTCAGCCTGCCAGCTACTTGTAATAGCTAACAGTAATTAGATTATTTGTGTTTGCCTAATGCTTGGCCATTCATAAATTGGTATTTTTGTCCCTGGAAGATTTTGTTTGGTACTGGTTATTTTTGTCCGTGATGAATCAATCATCTTCGAATAATGAAAACTGGTTAATGTTGTTTACTTTTGTACTTTTGTTTGTTACTAGTTAATTTAAAACCTTTGGAGTTGTAGTTGTTGAATTCTGTCATTTATGATTATGTCTTTAACTTGTTCTAGAGTAGTTTAGTTTATTGATTTTATGATTCTGGATTTTTGTTGAAGATGATGTTTGATTTTATGATAGGTAGCATACACAATGTCTTCCTCATAAAAAGAAAAAACTCAAGAGACTGATGAATCATTAGGTATTAAGGATAATGAAGAAGCAAAGCCTAAGAAGCCTAGAACTTTAACCTCTGATGTGACTGTAAAGGCAAATTGTAATGGTTGTCAACCTCTATACACATGTGGTGGGGCCAAAGGCACCTCACATCTAAGTCATCATATGAGGACTTGTAATAATCTTGAAAAATTTCATGCTGCTAAGGTGATGATGTTAGATAAAGAAGGCAAACTTAGGCATAGGAAAATTGATCACAAGCATGTTAAGGAGATGATGACTATGGCGATAATTGAGCATAACCTTCTTTATTCATTTGTTAAATATAGATGGGTTAGAGAACTACTTTAGACATTAAATCCAAATGTGACACTTATGACTAGAAAAACAATAGTGGCCGATGTTATGAGATTCTACCACCAAAAAAAGGAGAATTTGGAAAAAGAATTAAAGAAAAGTATAGGTAGAATATGTTTGATATCTAATTGTTGGATTGCTGTGACTTCTAAAGGAAACATATGTTTGACAGCTCCTTTTGTAGCTAAAAAGTAGATACTAAATAGTAAGGTACTTGCTTTTTGTAAGATGGAGCCACCATATTCTAGATTTGAGTTGTCTAAGAAGGTGTATAATTACTTGAAAGAATGGGGAATTCAAGATAAAGTGTTCTCAATTAATCTAGACAATGCATCTACAAATGATAGCATACAAGACTTATTGAAATAGAGGCTACTTATGCAAGATAAATTCAACTTAGTCTCTAATGGAGAATTCTTTCATGTGAGGTGTTGTGCCCACATCCTCAATCTAATAGTTCAAGAGGGAATAAAAGTAGCAACTCCTGCTTTGCATAAGATTAGAGAGAGCATTAAATATGTGGAAGCAGATGAGGCAAGGATGATTCTTTTCAAACAATGTATTGAGGAAGTTGGTGGCATTGACACTTCAATAGGCTTGCAATTAGATGTTCCCATTAGATGGAACTCTACTTCGCAATGCTTGAGAGTGGACTTCAATATCATCGTGCTTTTGCAAAGTTGTCTTTAGAGGATAAAAATTACAAGTTTGGTCTAGCACATGATGAGTGGACTAAAGCAAAGGCAATATGCAACTTTTTGAGGCCATTTGAAAAGATTACAAAGTGGATTTTTGGGTCATCTTATCCGACTTCAAATTCTTATTTTGTGCAAATTTCAAAAATTGAGATGTTGGTTGAAGCAAATATGACAAGCCTTGACCCTATGATTCAAGAGATGTGTATGCCAATGAAAGAGAAGTTTGACAAATATTGGCATAATTATATTGTCCTTCTTGTACCTGCAATTGTGTTTGATCCACGATGAAAGTTCAACATAATAAAATATTGCTATGAAAGGATTGACCCTACACTTCCTATAAAAAGGTTGCCATTGTAAGGAGTAAGCTGGATCTCATTTTTTATGAAGATTCTAAGAGATATCTTCCAAATTCTAGAGTTGCAAGTGCATCAATTGCTAAATCTTCAACAATTACAACTCATTCTTATTACACCTCTAATGTTTCCACAATTTCCTTTGGTGATGCATTTTATGTAAGTCTTAAATTTGTTTGTTGATTAAATATTTTTTATCCTGTTAGTATTTATTATTTACTTGGATGTTTTATATTGGTGCAAGATTATTAAGATATTTACACAAATATGGATCATTCTTCTTTGAATAAGTCTGAACTGGAAACATATTTGGAAGAACTAATATTGAAGCCCGACAATTGGAAAGATTTGGATGTCTTGAATTGGTGGAGGAACAATCAACAGCAATTCCCAATTCTTTCAAGGATGGCAGCTAATATCCTTAGCATTCTAATCACTATAGTAGCTAGTGAATTAGCTTTCAGTATTAGTTCACGTGTTTTAACAAAGTATAGGGGTTCCATTCTTCTAGCTAATTTTTAGGCTCTTATTTGTAGTCACAACTGGTTGCATGGATCAAATATGATGGTGGTTTAGTGATTTATATGTATTCTACTATAGCTATTTTATTTACACTTTAAATTACATATGATGGTGATTTATTATTTGTTGGAGATAATGGAGGTGATAATGCATATGATAGTGGGGAAGAAATGAAAATACTAGATATTTTGCCCCTAAGTTGAAGAGGATCCTATTTATAGTAAAGCACAATCCAATGTCATTGATGACAATGATAGTGATGATGGTCATGGAGAAGAAAATGACAATGTTATTAGTGTTTAGTTCATGATTATGACTTTACCTAGTTATTCATTTTATATTGGTTGTGACTTGTGGTTGTAGTTGATTGGTTGTGGACATTAGTTTTGATTTGGATTTGTTGGACTTAGGTCTTAGTGTTTATGTTTTTTAAAGATGGATAATGTTTGATGTTTTAACTTAGTTTTGATAATATTTATGTTTTAAATTAGGCATTTTAGTCTTCAAACATATAAGAAGTAAACGGATGCTAAACGGGCCTGAAGGTTGCAGGCCGGCACATGGCCCTTAACTAAAAGGGTCGGGAACACATATTAGCACCTATTTTGGACTCAGGCCTAAACAGGTCTACCATGCATGGCTGGGCTAGCCCTTTTCCCAGTACTAACTATACCTCACATGCATTGGAGGGGAATGGTATCGTTGGAATGGCTCTTCTAGAATCAAACCTACCAGGAGAGGTCAAGAGCGATATTATTCTCTTGTGTATTTTAGCATTTTTCGTCAACTAGGGTTTTGGACTATATGCCCCCTAATTTATTATACACTTATTCAATTAAAGTAGCCTAATTCTTCATTTACAACCAATTGATGATGGTGGATCATTGGGTTGTAATTTGTCCTTCACATTTTTAGTATTTATTTTGGGGTTCTAATTGAACTTCTCAACTTATGAAATTCAAAAGCTATGCTAATCTCAGCATAGGGAACTACGTGTCTTTTCGGTAATAACTATAACTAGTTGGAGGGGCTTTGAATTCTGGAGAAAGTAGTGTAATTATAGACGATGCCTTGGGATCCAGACTCCCCCTCCCACTCCCAACTATTTTACTATGAGATCGCTGTATTTTATTACTTGGTGCTCAGATTCATTTCTGGATTTGTTGCAGGTTGGATTGTTGTTGCTTCTTTGTCCTGTTGGTTCTAACATCGTGATTTGAACGGCATGGTAAGCCAATAAGTAATGTTAGTTTGTCATGTGGTGTTAAATATATATTTTCTGATGATTAAGAAGCTACCCACACAAACACACTCTTGAATCCATGCGGACATATTTTTATTTGAAGATCGCTATTAATCTAAAGATTATTTGATGAACTCTAGTAGGTGATTCTGTTGAATGTTAATTTAGTTACAACTTACAAGCATTATATGTGTGTAGCTGTTCTGTAGGAGTTGCTTTACCTGTGTATTCCACATTCAAGGCAATAGAAAGGAAATATCAAAATGCTTAACATAGATGTCTTGAGATTGGGAAGCAATAGATTGTATGGTGTAGTTCCTCCAACAATTGGGAACATTTCATCTCTCAAAAATATCAGTGTTGGCACAAATAGTCTCAGTGGTGGGATTTCCAGTGAATTAGGTAGGCTCAAGAACTTATGCCCTGTTTGGTATGGTGGAATTGGAGGCATGAAATTGGAATTGGAATTCAATTAAGCTTGATCTCACTATTAACAAACTCACTGGCACTATTCCTTCTTCTATACATAACTTGTCTTCCCTAGTTAACTTGGTTCTTGTTGCCAACAATTTTTGGGGTGATATTCCTCAGAATGTTGGTCACAGGCTTCCAAAACTTGCAGTGTTCAATTTCTGCATTAAAAGATTCACAGGTAGAATTCCTTGGTCTTTGCATTAATAGTCTTGGTGATTCTTTATGGCTTTTAAATTTGCAAGATTCCTTCCTATATGATTAGCATTTCATTTGATGGTAGGTTGTGTATTTTGTTATTTGTGATTTTTAAGACTTCTGCCCAAAAAAAAAAAAAGACCTTTAAGATTAAAATTCCAAGGTTGAGGTGCTATCTTTCCAGCAGTATTTACTGAATAGAAATAGCCAAAATTCTAGTGAAGACTATAAGCATCATATTAAAATAGTTTGCTCTTACAATTCATTTATGCTGTGGATAGGGAATTAACATCAAGGATGAAGATTCAAATCATGCAGCAATACAGTTCTATTTTACAAGTCTATTTGGTCCAAATTCTTACAGAATTTGCTTCTTCTGACCTTAAGTAAATTATCTCTTGAATCTTTTCCTGTAGTTACAATTTACAAGTCTTTTTAATTTTTGGTTGAGTTCAGTTCTGCACTAAGCTATGATTTTTTCTACCTTCTAAATTTGAATTTGTTACAGCAATGCAGTTCATTCCCCCTTTGAAAGGTATTCTTTCACAAATTCGGTTCTTTCACAAATTATGCCAATTCTCGGAAATGTGTAGTTGTTAAGATACATGATGTTATTTATTTCATTTTCACTTACATATATTTTGGCTCATGTTAGTTCATATATGTAGTTCATAAACCTTTGCATGATGAATAGTTATTTGATTTAATTTGTTCACACTTTAATTGCAAGATTGAGGTTTTTTTAAAAATTATTGTGAAGTTTTTATCTTGTGAGTTGTTGTTTCTCATCATTTACTTACGGTTGTCATAGCTTACTTAAAATTATGTGATAGTAAAAAAAATAGGGCATTTTTTTGTGGATTGGAGTGATTTTAAAATCCTTCCAATCCAACAAAAAAAGCCCGATTTATTTTTTAAAACCATGTCACTTTTTAGACCGGTTGTGGGGGAAATCAGGTCTAAAAAACATTTTTTAGATGTGATTTTAAAAACTGATCTAAAAAAGTCCTACTTTTTAGATGTGATATAAGTCAATTCACGTCTTAAAAGTCTGCTTTTTTAGACCTAATTTTTTAACAACCCGTCTAAAAAGTAACAGACTTTTTAGACCTATTGTATCAAAACCTAATCCATAATTAGTCTAAAAAGTGATTTTTACCATGTCTAAAATGCAAGTTTTGCAAGCATATGTGTTTAATGTGCAAACATGTGATCTTGTGATATATTGTAGAAATATATATATGGTACATGCATATGATGAAAATTGAGTTTATTGCATTGATTTGACATGGGTGAGCATGAGAATAGATGGAAATCCCTTGAGAATAATGTGATACAAATGATGGAGTTATTGATTGGGTTGTGATTTGTATAAATTGAATACCACGTGGCAAGCCGCTAGTTTGAATGTTATGCATCACTAGCTGGCATTTATTTTACAAAGTAGTATTCCCTGGTACAACACTCCAAGGGCTTCTAGGCAATATTCCCGAAAGCAATAACCCTACTAGGGGATCCCATGGTTCCTTATATGCTCTATAGTACTTTGGCCGGTCTACATCAAACTTATAAAGAGCTCGTGACAGTAACCAGTAACATGGGATGTACTTAGCTCATACTTCATGGGTTTAATTGGAGGATATAAGGATGGTTCAGGTTAATGATGGATAAAGATTAATCATTGCATTATGACATTATGTGATATAGCATACAATGTCATGAATAAATATCCTTTAAGAAATATGAATCGATACTACTATGCTCTTACTTATTATATTGGCTTGCCCCTTGTTATAATATTCGTGTGACATGTTTACATATTAGTCCCACCTAGCACCTTACGAGTGATGCCGATAAGTAAGGTGGGTAGTGATTGCGTTACTGAGGTAATGGTCTCATCCTATTATTTCTTACATCTTTCAAGTGAGAGTTCGAGGGACAGTCACTACTGGGAAGTCACTAGAGGCTTAAGGTTACTATAACTAATAGTCGAGGGTTTATGCTTAATTCATTTAATTGCCACTTAGAGACAATGTTCATTATCATACTGCATTTTTTTATTTTTCGTGGTTTAATTATGTTTTTGAGTAGAGGCCAGGAAGTTATTTATTCTGTTGGGATTTATTTCTAGAAAACCTTTTCTATGGATTTTGATGAGACCCTATTGCAATTTATATTTAATATTCTGTGGGTTTGAGGTCGAAGCCAAGCTCTTAGTAATTATACTTTTTTTATAGGGTTAAAGCCTATTTTTGTCTTGGAAATATTTACTGAGGGCCAATTTTCCCTGTAAGTTTTTTAAGGACCAATTTTACCCCAGAAGTATTAAATTTGGAGCAATTTTGCCTTTAAAGTTAGTTGATCATCAGTTGACCAAATTCGAGGCAAATGTGCTCTTAACTGAAAACTTTTAGAACAAATTTGCACTTTAACAAAAATGACATGAATGACTAAATTGCCTTAGAAGTTTTAACTTATGAGTAAATTTGCCTGCAATTTGATAAACTAACGGTCAACTAACGGTAAGGGCAAAATTCCTCCAAATTTGACACTTCTAGAGCAAAATTGGTTTTCGAAAAACTTCTAGGATAAAATTGACCCTCAATAAATACTTCTGGAACAAAAATACCCTTTAAATAAAGGTAAAATTAGATTATCCATTGCATGCGTTGCAAATTCAACAATGACGTGATCTGATAGAAATTTTTGTAACCACATATTTAGTTAATACTTTTATCAAGGTTACTTTTTAAAAAGTTTTTGAAAATATGCCAAGTTAGCGGTGAATACTTTTATCAAGATTACTTTTTAAAAAGTTTTTGCAAATATGCCAAGACAGGGATTAGTTTTAAAAACCACATGACTTCAAAAAAAAAATATTTTAAAAACCACTATCCAAACATATCTTCTTCTTTTTTTGGTTTTCAAAACTAGATTTTATATATCTAGTTTGTAACCACATATCAAGTTTGTCACGTTGTCAGGGATTAGCCCCTTCTGCGAGACCCAACCCATAACAACTATTTAAAAAAAAAAACAGAAAAGAGACGTAAACAAGCCTAGTACGTACTCCTTCTTATTCTTATTATAAGGACTTAACTACTAATTCTCGCAAACAAATAAAAATAGTTAAAAACATTAAAGTTGTCTTAAAATTCAACTGATTTCTAATATTACCTTTACCAACTACACCAAACTCAGATATAATACTCCCTCTAGTCCTTATTATAAGGCACCAACTACCAATTCTCACAAACCAATAAAGATAGTTAAAAGCATTAAAGTTGTCTTAAAATTCAAATAATTTTCAATATAACTCTTACCAACTACATTAAACTCAAATATCCATTAATTATTACTATCTCCCACTACCCTTATTAAATATGGGCGAACATGAAAAAATAAATTAAATGCTCCTTGAAAATTTGCAAGTGCCTTATAAAAAAGATCAAAAGTACTTGTTAGTTGGTGTCCAATAATATGAACCAGAGAGAGCATTAATTATTACTCTCTTCCACTACCTTTATTAAATATGGGCAAATATAAAAAAATAAATTAAATGCTCCTTGAAAACTTATAATTGCCTTATAAAAATAACTAAAAATATTTGTTAATTTTTACCTTATAATATAGACAAAAAGGAGTATTAGCCAAAGCCGAGTTATTTATGAGGTTGAAAGCTCAAGAGAGAGATTCGTATCCAGGAGGCTATAATATTATTAATATGTATTTGGGGTCTAAATTACTACTGCATTGGAGACTCAAGACATAATAAACGTACACTTTGGAGACCGAGGTAATCTAGACTCAAGTTATTATTTAATTTTTCCAATTAAATCATAATCTTTTCTGATATGATTTATGCTATGTAAATATATCTTGCCAACTATCTCAAAAATTATAGGAAAAATTTCAGAAAACTACAAAGGAAATTAGAAAAAGACAAAAAGGTTGGGTGAAATTCACATATCCCAAATCAGTGAGGGGTGAGGAATCTGGAATATGAAATCTTAAGAAAATTACCTAAATACCCTCCTAAGTGACAGCTAAAAGGGAAATGAAGAGACACGAGAAGGTAGAGTTGAAAGGGTGTCAGAACAGAGAGTGATAGGAAAGCTCAGAGAGACAGAGAGACGACGCAAAGGACGGTGGGTCGACGGTTGTCGATGGCGATTTGTGGCGGCGTCAACGAAGGCGAACGAGGATCGGTTGTGTGTTTAGCTCTCCCTCTGTCGGAGCTTCAATGGTCAACCGTTTCAATTGACGGTGTTGGGCGGCGTGGGGCGACGAGTCGACTGTCTCACAGCAAATCGGACAGCAACTTGTCATGAAATATGTGATCTAACATCTAATAAATATATGAAGGTGTTAATCAACAGAACCATGTTGTTAATATAGAGCAGTTTGGTGTTATTACCCATGGAACATCTAGTTTTGCAAACTTTTTCCTACACACGTCTTCTACTGTCTATGTGAATGGAAGATGTCAAAGATGTTGCGTGTGGGCGGTGATGCTAGAACTTTCCCATTTCTTGTTGGCCAGATGTTAATCAACGAAATAATGTCGTTAATAATGAATATGATCTTGTTAACTGTGGGTCTAAATGTAATACCCCGAAATTTGGGATTAGAGACTTTGGAATAAGCTTAAATTAAGTGGACTACTAAACCCCGATTTAGTAGATGTCCTAAATCTATTCTCTAATGTTGCTTATATCTTTGTGGCATTAAAGAAAATAAAATGGTTAATTTTAAAGAAAGTGATTATGCTTATGGTGAAATCGCATATGAGGTAGTGAGCTTGTCATATGATTTCTAATAATCAAATGATGAGCAAAAATTATGAAATTTTACAGGATGAAAGCAGACATCCTAAGCTTTAATTTGATAGGTCATATTACTCAATTAGAGTTATATACAAAAAGATATGAATTTTTGAAATCAGCACAGAAAAACTGTGAAATTTCTGGAACAGCATGTAAAGATTAAAATTCTGGGAATTTTGTGATTCCATAAAGCAAAATTATATATTTTTCCTTAAAACTAGACTCAATAAGGGTTCTATACGCTTTGGAATCACCTTATTTCAATTTTTCTAGAATTAGTTATGATATTTCAAAGCTTGGGCAGAAATCTGCCAAACTTTTGTAAAAGTCCGAAAATTTGGAAAATTAAAGTAAATTATGATATAATAATATATCATCATCCTCTTCCTCTTGAGCTCATTTCTGGCGTGAAACAGCAGCTGGAGAGAGAGAATGTTCAGATTTTAGAGAGAGAAAAGGAGGAGGAAAAACTTACAAAGGTAAGTGATTTCTTCGGTAAATCAGTTCCTAATGCGTATAACTTCGTTCCTAAGCTTCCTTTTCATATGATTTAAGGTTTTGAGGCTTAAATGTGGATGTAGAGCACCTAGGGTTCAGCCACATCAAGGGAGAGCCAGTGGAAGCTTGAGGTAACTTCCAAACCTTCATATATTGACTATTCTAGCTGCTGTGAGCAATTTAATCAGTAAAATTTCACCGGATTGCCATTGGTTTTAATTTTTGGAAATGGGTTGGCCTAGGTGTTATGCTGCCCAAATTGGTACTAAATGGTAGTTGTAACCTAATGGAATAGTCAATAAGGTGGTTAGGAGTATAAAGGAACGCGTTTACGCGGCCGAAACCGAAAAACCCCAATGTTTCCCGGAGAACCTATACATTTCGGTCAGGGCTGTTTGAGGGCCTTAGAGTTGGATTTTCAATTATTTGATGGTTCCATTGGATTCAGGAGGGAAAATTAGGTGGGGTTACAGTTGGGCACTTTTTCGGAAAAGACCGAGAAAGCATAATTACGGAAACGCCCCTAAAACCCTAAAAGTAGGGCTGCCAAGGGCAATTTCATAATTTGACATTGAATTTGGTAATTTTAAGTTTGGAAATAGATTCCTTGGGCAGAAATATGTCAGGATAGCTCAGGTTAGAATTTCAGAAAAAGTACGATCGGACCGAGTACAGTGGGGCCGGGCCGGGTCCCGGGGCATTTTGGTCAATTTTCATAATAAGCTCATATAACCCCCAGAAACATTATGAAAGTGTCTAAATAGTACATTTGACATTGTAGGATCGAATATGGATCCCCGAGCTGTTTGCACGTAGATCGAGGTACGCGTTTCGAGGCAGGAAAGGGTTAAGGTAGGGGACTTACCTTACTTGCATGTATTTGATATATTTGCTTGTGTAATGATGCATGTGATTGCTTTACTTGATTGTGTAGAGCATATTTGAATAAATGAAGCTCTGTTTCTGTTTTCGTTGTGGCCATAGTCTTCTTGTATGAAACATTGAGCATGCAGAAATGTCATTATGAGGCAAACATCTAGTTAAAGCTAACATGTCATACACATAGCATCTATCATGCATGTATTATGGTATCTGTTTCCTACTAAAATTCTCTCAAATCTCACCCTCCCCTACCAACAATTTAGACAGGAGATGACAGAAGATATGTAAATAACAATGCAGAGTATCGTGTGAGGGGATCACAGTAGTAGAACGAAGACGAGAAGATGTCTCTGTTGCACTGTGATGGGTTTAGATACCCTAGAGTCTTGTGCGGCTACACTAATTGTAATTATCATGTACGAATCCCTGAGGGAAATTTCCGTAATCATGTACATATTATCAGTATAGTTATGTTATTCCTATGTTACCTACCGAACCGCATATCGTTTTCCGCAAATACTCTGAAAAATGTTGAAATTGAGATAAGGGTATGACACTAAATGTAGGAGGAACATGTTGGAATGGTCTAAATGTAAATGGAGAAAAACAACATGTTACCCACAAGTAACAACTTTATTTTTGTTATTACCAACTCGACATCCTTCATTAACATCTTAAAAGGAATGAAGTTGCCAGATCACAAGTTGGATCCCAAAACAACACCTCACCCACAATTAACAAGATCATATTCATTATTAATGACATTATTTCGTTGATTAACATCTGGCCAACAAAAAATGGGAAAGTTTTAGCATCACCGCCCAAACGCAACATCTTTGACATCTTCTATTCATATAGACAGCAGAAAACGTGTGTAGGAAAAAGTTTGCAAAAATAGATGTTCCATGGGTAATAACACCAAACCGCTCTATATTAACAACATGGTTCTGTTGATTAACACCTTCAGATATTTATCAGTTGTCAGATCACATATTTCATGACAAGTTGCTGTCTGATTTGCTGTGAGACAGTCAACTCGTCGCCCCACGCCACCCAACACCGTCAATTGAAACGGTTGACCACTGAAGCTCCGACATAGGGAGAGTTGAACACACAACCGATCCTCATTCGCCTTCGTTGACGACGACGCAAATCGCCACCGACAACCGTCGACCCACCGTCCTTTGCGTCGTCTCTCTGTCTCCCCGAGCTTTCCTATCACTCTCTGTTCTGACACCCTTTCAACTCTGCCTTCTCGTGTCTCTCTATTTCCCTTTTAGCTGTCACTTAGAAGGGTATTTAGGTAATTGTTTTAAGATTTCATATTCCAGATTCCTCACCCCTCACTAATTTTGGATATGTGAATTTCACCCAATCTTTTTGTCCTTTTCTAATTTCCTTCGTAGTTTTTTGGAATTTTCCCAAAATTATATCATCCAAGATAATACTCTTTTCTTAATAAAAAAAAGTCCTCTTTAAAAAGTTACTATATTAATATCTTTCCTTATCCTTGAATATTTAAAAATATATCCTAGTTCCCCGTGTTGTCCGTCAAGCAGAGGATATCTATACAACTTGAAATATTAAGGAAGTTGTCTGTCAAGTATGTCACTTTCATCCAAGTCATGAGTTCGCCTTGGCATTGGAGACATAGCAGTCACTAATATAAGAATATATTTATTTAGTTTGAATATATTAAAAAAATTAATTAAATTAGTTAATATAACAAATATTTTTTATAATATCATAACTTGTCACCTTCATTAATTTTGTCAACACCCGTTTCCATTTTGATATGCGCAGGGCAATAATGAACAAGTTCCATAGGCAAACAGAAAAGTACAGTTATACTGATAATAAGTATTTGTTTACAGACAGTCATTAACAGAGCAGAAGTCGATAATAACGACAAATATGTACAGTATGTTCCCAAAATTATTTCACATATAGACATACAACCACTGTATTCATCTTGGGAAACGTGTCCATCAGTTTCCCTTCTCTGCATCCTTGGCTTTCGAGCCACTGGCACCCGCTGAGACATTTTGATTAGAAAAAGGGGTGAGATTCCAAGGAATCTCAGTAGAAACATACGATCAATATATAAAATGCGAAAATTAAATATGCAATGCACCGTATCAAGTAAAATGAAAATTCATATCATCCGTGTGTGTACACAAAATTCAAGGCCAACTAACCCGTTGAAACCCCTGCATGTACCTCAGCCGAGTCCTTGACTACAGCTAGGTAAGACCAGTGTACCTCAGCTAGGTCCTAGACCACAGCTAGGTAATGTGCCTCCAGCACGTGTTCAGATCACAAAATACAGTAACACGCATCATACAAATAGTCACATAGTATATGAGAGATAGTAGTCCCTACCTTAACCTCTTTCCTGTCTCAAAGGGTCCGCCTCGTAAAACGTGTCAACTATAGGCGTCCAACTCGGTCCTAAAACATCAAATGTACAAGAAATAGGTCATAACCTATCCAAGTATCATTTTAGACACTTACATAGTGTTTCTTGTGGTTATATTAGCCTATGGTGAAAATTTACCAAAATGCCCCCGGGACCCCGGCCCCGCCGTACCCGGCCCGATGGCACGTTTTTCCAAATTTTTGACTATGGCTATCCTGACGTATTTTCATCCAAGGAATCCATTTCCGGACTCAAAATTACCAAATTCAATGTCAAATTACGAAATTGCCCTTAGCAGCCCTACTTTTAGGGTTTTAGGGGCGTTTCCGTAATTATGCTTTCTCAACCTTTTCTGAAAAAGTGCCCAACTGTAACCCCACCTATTTTTGCCCACTGAATCCAATGGAATCATCAAATCATTGAAAATCCAACTCTAAGGCCCTCAAACATCCCTGGCCGAAATAATTGGGTTCTCCGGGAAAAATCGGGGTTTTACGATTTCGGCTCCGTAAACACGTTCCTTTATACTCCTACCCACTTTATTAACAATCTAATTGAGTTATAACAACCATTTGAACTAAAATTGGGCAGCATAACCCTTAGATATACACTTTTCCAAAATTAAAAACCAATGGCAATCCGGCGAAATTTCACCGATTAAATTGCCCACAGCAGCCAGAATAGTTAATATACGAAGGTTTGGAAGTTACCTCAAGCTCCAACAAGCTTTTCCCAAAAATGGCAGAAAACCCTAACTTCCAAAACACCAAATTTGAGCTTTCCAAACCTTAAAGAACAAAGAGGAGTAGTTTAGAGTCGGAGTTATACGCGTTAGGAGCGAAATCGTCGGAGAAATCGGCTTACCTTGTGATTTTTCTTCTCTTTCTCTCTCTAAACTCTCTCAACTTTCTCACACTATGCTCAGGTCTGGTTGGGCACGAAATGAGCTGAGGAAGATGATGTTTATATTTATTTATCATATGTTTTACAATATTTTATTTATTTGTTTTATTTTCCAAAATTTCAAAAATGAACTTATGTACATAAATCCTTATGTACATATAACCATGCTCATTAAGCCCAATAAATATTTCCTTATTTATGCCACATGCAGGAGACACCTAGGGGTCCCTCCCTATGGTCTCAATTGGCTTCACAACTTGTCCAGGTTACGTATACACGTAAAGTCGCAATTTTGGTCAAAATTGCACTTTTTGCTCAAATTTTCCATAAATTCATATTAAATTGACCAAAATATTCTAAATATATTTTTAACCTTTATTTTCCTTAATTAATTGAAATTAACTTCAATTAATTGGAAAATAATTTATTTTGTGCTATTTTGGCAAAATTACGATTTTGCCATTACCTTTCTAATCCAATTTCTTCTTTTATTTTTCTTTCACCAATTTTCATCTATTTTTGGACCAAATATTTTCTCTAATATTCCTTCATTTTTGGACCTTAATATTGGGCTTTTTAAATTACCCAAATTAATTCCATAATTATTTTTGCCCAATTTCCATGAAATTGAACATTTATAAATTCATAAATTCCAAATTCATGAATATTCACCATTTTATTGAATTTTCCAAATAATTACAATATATTTGGTGAATATAAAATTTGGGGTGTTACAGTTCTCCCCCACTTAAATAAATTTCGTCCCCGAAATTTGCTACACCTGATCAGCCATAAATTCCGGGTAACGTTTCTTTACATTTTCTTCTGTTTCCCATGTAGCCTCTCTGGGTGATAACCCTTTCCAGACAATCTTGACGAATGGAATGCTCTTGTTTCTGAGATGCTTTTCTTGCCGATCGATGATTCGGTCAGGTGTGACTTCGTAAGTCAAATCGTCACGCATTTCCACATCTTCATACTCTATTACGTGTTCTGGATCAGGTTGATACTTTTTCATCTGTGAAACATGAAAAACATCATGTAGTCTGCTCAAATTCGGTGGTAAAGCAATACGATATGCTACAGGCCCAATCTTCTCTAAGATCTCAAACGGACCAATGTATCTTGATTGTAGCTTCTTTGCTTTCAATGCCCTGCCAATACCCGTAACAGGTGATACTTTCATGAATACGTGGTCACCGACTTCAAATTCCAGAGGTTTTCGCCTCTTATCTGCATAACTTTTCTGTCGGCTCTGAGCAGCTAGCAATCTCTGCTTGATCAATTTTATCTGCTCCGTTGTCTGATCAACAAGATCTGGCCCTAGTAATTCCCTCTCAGACAACTCAGTCCAGCATATTGGCGATTGACACTTCCTCCCGTAGAGTGCCTCGTATGGAGCCATTTGAATACTCGAATGATAACTATTGTTGTAGGCGAACTCTGCTAATGGAAGGAATTTGTCCCAGCTACCTTTATAATCAAGCACACACGCCCTTAGCATATCCTCAAGGGTTTGAATCGTTCGCTCTGTCTGCCCATCAGTTTGAGGATGATATGCTGTACTGAATCGGAGCTTGGTACCCAAAGCTTCATGAACCGCCTTCCAAAACTTGGAAGTGAATCGTGGATCTCGATCAGAGATGATATTCTTCGGAATACCATGCAATCTCACAATCTCTTGAATGTAAATTTCTGCTAGTCTATCAGGAGAATAGTGAATGCTAATCGGTAGGAAGTGAGCTGTCTTTGTGAATCTATCGACTATCACCCATATAGCGTCATGGTTTCTAACTTTTGGCAACCCTGTCACGAAATCCATGGTAACGCTTTCCCACTTCCACTCAGGTATCTCAGGATTCGTCAAAAGCCCCGAGGGTCGTTGATGTTCGATTTTTACTTTCTGACATGTCAAGCAATGAGCAACGAACTCAGTTACCTCTCTTTTCATTCCCGGCCAATAGTATTGAGCCTTCAAGTCATGGTACATCTTTGTGGCTCCTGGATGCAGAGTATACTTACTCTTATGTGCCTCATCCAAGATTTTTCGTTTCAGTTCTTGTTGCGGTGGAATATAAATCCGCTTCTTGTACCTGACTAGCCCGCTGGGAGACAAGTCGTAATCCTGAGTCTCGCCCCTATCAATCATACCTCTGATATACAACGCTTCATCATCATGTAGTTGGGCTTCTTCAATTGCCGCCCTCAGATCATTGTATATTTGACTGACCCAACTGCCTAACAGAATTTGACTAGACAGATTTAGGTCTCTGAAATCCTCGATTAGTTTCTGCTCATAAATCATTATGGCTGCCACCTGCACTGATTTCCGGCTTAATGCATCAGCGACAACATTAGCCTTACCGGGATGATATTTGATTTCTAAATTGTAGTCTTTCAGCAACTCCATCCATCTGCGTTGTCTCATGTTGAGCTCTTTCTGATCATACAAGTACTTCAAGCTCTTGTGGTCGCAGAACAACTCTACAGTCTCGCCATAGAGATAATGCCTCCAGATTTTCAAAGCAAACACAATTGCCGCTAGCTCAAGATCGTGGGTGGGATAGTTCAATTCATGAGGTTTCAGCTGTCTGGATGCATATGCCACCACTCGGCCATGCTGCATTAACACGCATCCCAATCCCTGCCCACTGGCATCTGTATAAACAACATACGTAAACTGTGGATCTGGGATCGTCAGTACTGGTGCTGTAGTTAACCTCTGCTTCAACTCTAGGAAGCTCTTCTCACAATTCTCATCCCACACAAAATGTTGAGCCTTCCGTGTCAATTTAGTCAATGGTAAAGCAATTCTGGAGAAATTCGGAATAAATCTTCGATAGTAGCCAGCTAGACCCAGAAAACTGCGCACTTCAAATACAGTCTCTGGTCTTTTCCAGCTCAGTACTGCTTCCACTTTGCTAGGATCAACAGAGACCCCTTGCTGTGAGACAACGTGGCCCAGAAACTTTACCTCTGAAAGCCAGAATTCACACTTGCTCAGCTTGGCATAGAGTTGCCTATCTCGCAATATGTTCAACACCATTTTCAGATGCTGCTCGTGTTCAGCTTGACTCCGTGAATACACTAGTATATCATCAATAAAGACTACAACGAACTGGTCCAGATACGGACGGAAGATTCGATTCATGTAGTCCATGAACACGGCAGGTGCATTGGTCAGCCCAAATGGCATCACAAGAAACTCATAATGCCCATATCTGGTCCTGAAAGCAGTCTTCGATACATCTTCTGCTTTGACTTTCAATTGATGGTATCCCGATCGCAAATCGATCTTCGAGAATACACAGGAACCAGACAATTGATCGAGCAAATCATCAATTCTAGGGAGTGGATACTTGTTCTTGACGGTCACTTTGTTCAGCTCTCGATAATCAATACAGAGACGTAGGCTTCCGTCTTTCTTCTTGACGAAAAGCACTGGAGCACCCCAGGGTGATACGCTGGGTCGTATGAACCCTTTCTCAAGTAGTTCCTCAATCTGCTTCTTCAGCTCTGCCATTTCGCTTGGAGCCATACGGTATGGGCTTTTAGAAATTGGACCCGCTCCAGGCTTCAAATCAATCGAGAACTCCACTTCCCTATCTGGAGGTAGTCCACCGACATCCTCTGGAAAAACATCAGGGAATTCATTTGCCACAGGGATACTTTCCAAGGCTACACCAGCCTCTGATTGCATAGAGCAAAATACCATGTATCCCTGACATCCCTTCTGCAAATACCTCTCAACCTTAGCCGCAGATAAAAGGTTAAGAGTGATTTCAGTGTCAGCTTGTGGTTGTGGATTCAGATATAAGACTCTCTTCTGCTTACAATCCAACAACACACCATTTGCTGTTAGCCAGTCAATCCCCAAAATTACTTCCAACCCTTGCAGTGGCAAACAAATCAGATTTACAGTTGACTCATGCCCCTCAGCGTTTATCCCGCAATTCAAACAAACATCAGCCGTCACAATTCGTGTGCCCATAGGTGTAGATACAACCAAATCATATGGGGATTTATGCATATGTAAATTCAATCGTCTCACACAGTCATATGCAATAAATGAATGGCTAGCACCAGAATCATACATAACATGCACTAGACTGCCATTGAGAGAAATCATACCTTGAATCAGCTCCGGAGATTTTCGAGCTTCTTCCTGTGTCAGTGTATAGACCCTTCCTGGAACCCTGGGTCTAGTCCCCTCCGGTTGCTGCTTCTGTGGACAATCTTTCGAAAAGTGCCCTGGCTTACCGCAGTTATAGCAAGTGAGTGGTTTGTTAGGATCCGTTCTAAACGGGGCTCCACTACATGTCTTGCCAGGATGAAATGGCTTACGGCAATACCAACATGTTCCACCTCTTGGGAAACCCTGGCCCCCACGGCCTCCAGCTTGATTCGGCCTCTTATTATCACCCCTAGAAGGTCCACCCTGTTCTTTTCTTTTCTGTGATGCACTTCCACTCCCAGAAGCACCTTTATTACCAGTCGGAGTTGCCAGGCTCGACATACGCTTCTCAATGTATCGGCACTCTTCTGCCGCTTTACTGAAATCAGTAAAGTGTTGGGAGATCAGTCTGTCCTTGAACTCAGGTCTCAGCCCCTCTATCATCATATCTGAATTCCACTCATCATTGTCATTTAACTTGGCATATGACGAGTAGCGTGACAGTCGGATATACCGGGCCAGATAGTCATCAAAACTCTCCCGGTCGTACTGCTTGATGCTGAGGAACTCTTTCTCCTTCTCTCTCTTGACAGTTGGAGGAAAATACTTCTTGTTAAATTCCTCTTGAAATAGTTCCCACGTGATAGGAACATTCTTCCCCTTTAGGATGAGGTCCATCCCTTTCCACCAGCTATCGGCATCACCTTCCAGCTTGTATATGGCTAACCGAGCTTTCATCTCATCTGGACATTGCAGCATATCAAAAATCTTTTCCAAACGAGCTAACCAGGTTTCCGCTTGTTGAGGATCAAACTTCCCCTTGAACATAGGTGGTTGTTGCTTACTGAATCTACTCAGCCAAGCTTGGATATCCACCTCAGGCTCTGGTGGTAAATCCTCTGGTTGGGGTTCCTCCGGTATTTCTTCATAATTTCCCCACATAAATTCATCCATGCGGTTCTCCAGGTGGTCCTGTCTCTGCTGTACTCCCTGGAGGTCAACTCTTATCTCATTCATAGTTTGCTGTTGTTGTTCCAATACATCTAGGATTCGCTGCTGGATAGGGTCAGGCCTTGGTTCTCCCTCATTGGTACCATGTCTACCACGACCTCGGCCTCGACCTCTACCTCGGCCTCAGCCTCTACCTCCTGGTTGTACCATCTCCATAATTCTCTCTACATGAAATTAGAGAAGAGTAAATTTTGATACAAAAGCAAAGGCATCTTTATCATTTCATAAACGGTCAGGGTACACACATATGTCATACATAGCATACACAACTATTTACAGTAGCTACATAGAAACAAAACATCAGATAACCTATAAACTACTGTACATGACATATTGTTCCTTATTACATTACATTTTCCTATCTGTACCCTCTTCAAAATACCGACTCTAGCTAAATCATTTCTGTC
Organism: Inga laurina; assembly: GCA_963855925.1. NCBI lineage: Eukaryota > Viridiplantae > Streptophyta > Magnoliopsida > Fabales > Fabaceae > Inga > Inga laurina. Next base: position 31,383,641 of record OY979704.1, read on the forward strand.
TGTCGGTTCCACCTGTTTGCCCTTGTCTCATAATATGTGCCGGTCAGCTCCGGTCACCCAAAATATAGTCCCACATCAACCTAGATACATATATTTCGATACGAGGGTGTTCACGTGATTCAGGAACTCCCAAAAGTTCCTACTCGGACCTCTCTCTACAATGTCATTCTTCTGTCTGTTCCAGTACGCTGTATCTGGAAAGAAGCCCATAGTAGTATATGCCCAGACCTCATTCGTGAACCTGACTCCCATATCCTCCTGAAGCCTATACATCGCTACCACACCTACCAAGAACATAAGATACTGATCGCGGGGAGTATCATAGTCCCGTACCGCTCGGATATATCGGCCCTGCAGATAGTGCCACAACTCGAGGTTCGGCTGCAGGTTATACAACACCTGCACTGGCTCTGCCCGAGACTCACGATCGCTCGACTCATCCTCGAACATCTCCTCTGGATCATCATCAGGATCCCACTCTGGATCCTCCTCTGGATCCTCCTCAGAGTCTTCTTCGGGATACTCATCGGTCTCTCCTACCTGAGACTGCCCTGGAGAAGCCGGCCTGGGTTCAGGTCCAAATACAGGTAGCTGTGGCACACTCTTTCGTGCCGTCCGCCTCATACGAACGCCTCCAGGTCCAAAGTACTCGATGAAAAGCCGCCCGTCTGGTATCCGATGCTCTGGAGGGCTCTGGTTGACGGATACCTCTGACCCCTCAAATGGTACACTTGAACTGGTCATAGGTTCCCTCGAACTGCTCATGATGTCCTGTCACCAGCAAACAAAACTATATCAGTATACCATTCTGATAATGCCAGAACCGCTTATTAGCTCTGATACCAAAAATGTCAACACCCGTTTCCATTTTGATATGCGCAGGGCAATAATGAACAAGTTCCATAGGCAAACAGAAAAGTACAGTTATACTGATAATAAGTATTTGTTTACAGACAGTCATTAACAGAGCAGAAGTCGATAATAACGACAAATATGTACAGTATGTTCCCAAAATTATTTCACATATAGACATACAACCACTGTATTCATCTTGGGAAACGTGTCCATCAGTTTCCCTTCTCTGCATCCTTGGCTTTCGAGCCACTGGCACCCGCTGAGACATTTTGATTAGAAAAAGGGGTGAGATTCCAAGGAATCTCAGTAGAAACATACGATCAATATATAAAATGCGAAAATTAAATATGCAATGCACCGTATCAAGTAAAATGAAAATTCATATCATCCGTGTGTGTACACAAAATTCAGGGCCAACTAACCCGTTGAAACCCCTGCATGTACCTCAGCCGAGTCCTTGACTACAGCTAGGTAAGACCAGTGTACCTCAGCTAGGTCCTAGACCACAGCTAGGTAATGTGCCTCCAGCACGTGTTCAGATCACAAAATACAGTAACACGCATCATACAAATAGTCACATAGTATATGAGAGATAGTAGTCCCTACCTTAACCTCTTTCCTGTCTCAAAGGGTCCGCCTCGTAAAACGTGTCAACTATAGGCGTCCAACTCGGTCCTAAAACATCAAATGTACAAGAAATAGGTCATAACCTATCCAAGTATCATTTTAGACACTTACATAGTGTTTCTTGTGGTTATATTAGCCTATGGTGAAAATTTACCAAAATGCCCCCGGGACCCCGGCCCCGCCGTACCCGGCCCGATGGCACGTTTTTCCAAATTTTTGACTATGGCTATCCTGACGTATTTTCATCCAAGGAATCCATTTCCGGACTCAAAATTACCAAATTCAATGTCAAATTACGAAATTGCCCTTAGCAGCCCTACTTTTAGGGTTTTAGGGGCGTTTCCGTAATTATGCTTTCTCAACCTTTTCTGAAAAAGTGCCCAACTGTAACCCCACCTATTTTTGCCCACTGAATCCAATGGAATCATCAAATCATTGAAAATCCAACTCTAAGGCCCTCAAACATCCCTGGCCGAAATAATTGGGTTCTCCGGGAAAAATCGGGGTTTTACGATTTCGGCTCCGTAAACACGTTCCTTTATACTCCTACCCACTTTATTAACAATCTAATTGAGTTATAACAACCATTTGAACTAAAATTGGGCAGCATAACCCTTAGATATACACTTTTCCAAAATTAAAAACCAATGGCAATCCGGCGAAATTTCACCGATTAAATTGCCCACAGCAGCCAGAATAGTTAATATACGAAGGTTTGGAAGTTACCTCAAGCTCCAACAAGCTTTTCCCAAAAATGGCAGAAAACCCTAACTTCCAAAACACCAAATTTGAGCTTTCCAAACCTTAAAGAACAAAGAGGAGTAGTTTAGAGTCGGAGTTATACGCGTTAGGAGCGAAATCGTCGGAGAAATCGGCTTACCTTGTGATTTTTCTTCTCTTTCTCTCTCTAAACTCTCTCAACTTTCTCACACTATGCTCAGGTCTGGTTGGGCACGAAATGAGCTGAGGAAGATGATGTTTATATTTATTTATCATATGTTTTACAATATTTTATTTATTTGTTTTATTTTCCAAAATTTCAAAAATGAACTTATGTACATAAATCCTTATGTACATATAACCATGCTCATTAAGCCCAATAAATATTTCCTTATTTATGCCACATGCAGGAGACACCTAGGGGTTCCTCCCTATGGTCTCAATTGGCTTCACAACTTGTCCAGGTTACGTATACACGTAAAGTCGCAATTTTGGTCAAAATTGCACTTTTTGCTCAAATTTTCCATAAATTCATATTAAATTGACCAAAATATTCTAAATATATTTTTAACCTTTATTTTCCTTAATTAATTGAAATTAACTTCAATTAATTGGAAAATAATTTATTTTGTGCTATTTTGGCAAAATTACGATTTTGCCATTACCTTTCTAATCCAATTTCTTCTTTTATTTTTCTTTCACCAATTTTCATCTATTTTTGGACCAAATATTTTCTCTAATATTCCTTCATTTTTGGACCTTAATATTGGGCTTTTTAAATTACCCAAATTAATTCCATAATTATTTTTGCCCAATTTCCATGAAATTGAACATTTATAAATTCATAAATTCCAAATTCATGAATATTCACCATTTTATTGAATTTTCCAAATAATTACAATATATTTGGTGAATATAAAATTTGGGGTGTTACAAATTTCCTCCTTCTCTCTTATCCTTAATTATTGGTGAGGAAATATCAATAACATATGTTAGAAAAAAAAGTTAATAAATATAAAAATTATATCTTATATTTAAAATCAAAATCAATTCCCTAAATATATATGTTTAGGATCAGAGAAAGTACCAAAAAAGAGAATATCTATACTACACAGTTATTTTTCAAATAATTTTATAATCAAATTTGAAAGTATTTTATCAGATCATATAAATATTTAATATCCTGATCAAAAAACAAAAACAATGAAAAGAATGCTTAAAAAAATATTTTAAACTATCTTTGATTCTAAATATAAGATACAATTGTCTTTTTTTCTTTTGAAGATATTCAAATACTAAATAAATTATTTATTTATATTACATATTATATATAATTAGATTATATATTAATTTATAAATAAAATAAATTAGTTCAAAAAAAATTTTAAAATATAAATACTCTAAAATAATTTAATTAATTTCATTAACCTCTTCTAAAAAAATCAACTAAATTTTACATCTAACACTAAGTATATAGGTATGGTTTTACGTTTATTTTATATAAAAAAATAACCAGATATTCATAAACCAAATCCCCCGTTGATAATAAACACGGTAAAAAACGCGCAAAGAAAGAAACAGAAGATTACAGGGTAGAGACGACACGGTCCCAGGAGAATCATCAATTCCAGTCCTCTTGTGGCGGCAATCCTCCAAAATCGTAAGAGGCTGGAGAGACGTAAAACCTAAAACCCAGAGAATCGCGCAAAGCTTACCGGCCACGACGTGGCTTTTAGCATTGATGTGTTTGAATCGTTGCTGAGAAAGCAGAGAGGGTTCACCCAGTCCAACTAAATTGCTCTCATCTGACTCAACCTACCCCTGATATCAATTTAGTTGAATTCTTCATTCTTCCCAATTTCCCTTCTCCATTGATCCGGCTACTATCGTTCCTCTCAAAGTTTTCATTCCATTCCTTCCATAACACTCCGTTAACTCCTGCGTTGTCTTCCTCGAAAGGCACCGACTTTGTTTGATTCTGACGCTATCGCACTGCTGGTATGTTCTTTTTTTCTCCGGACTGTTTCGATGTTGAAAAACCCTAAATTGACCATTTATTGATTATATTTCTGATATTCTCTGCCAAGTTTTCTTGTTTTTGCATTCGAACTAATAATTTGGGGTTGAGAAGCAATGGCTATTGCGGCCCCTGGGCAGCTGAACCTTAATGAGTACCCTTCATGGGGATCCAGAAGTGTTGATTGCTTCGAAGAGTTGGAGCAGATTGGGGAGGGAACTTATGGGTTAGTTTTAACCTTTTTTTTTTTTTTTTTTGCCTCCTTCTTGCAGTATCACTATACTGGTTAATTGTTATTTCTGTTACTTAGTTTTACAATGATTCATAGTCTAATTTCTTAAACATATGTTCCAATTTTGCTTTTTCTTTCTTTATGTAGGTGATATGTGGTTTTGGTTATCGGCAAGGACTTATGTTTGATATCTTTTTTTTTATTTCTTGGGGCCACTGACATGGGAGCTAATTACTAATGCTATAAGGCCACTTACTTATTAGGGTTGGTTAAGAGAATAATACCGTTAGACTTGAGCCTATAAAGGACTCATAGACCTCATTTGTATCTCTGTTGATTTGTTGAATGAAGATATGCAGTGAATTTCTCCTCTCTTCTCTCTCGCTCTTCTCTGTTCTTCCGTCTTCTTTTTCTCCTATCCTCTATTCTTCTACAATACCCTCATCACATATCAAGCACCTAACTATGTTAATCTAATTGCCTTTTTCCCATCGCCACCTTCAGATAAGCTTTTTCCCCGACAGTACTTATCATGATTGGACTAACATAGAATTGGGACTAGTCCATGCAAGCAGTCATGTGTACTATTGTTCAATAGCTTTGTTAAATGTAGGGGAGGGGGAGCAGCAACAATCCTTGGATAGGATTTCTTTCTTGAAGGGCTTTGAAGATGGTATAAATTGCTTTGATTTTTTTTATTTTCTTCAGAATTTCATTTTCCCTTACATCACTGGATGTTTTTCCTTGATTGTTTCTGCTTCCTTTGGGTGTTTCTCTTGACAGTTTTCATATGCTGTTTTTATATTAATTTTTGTTCCTGATTTCTCCCAAAAAAGTTAAAATAGCTTTTACTTATTAGCACCCGTTTAATCATTTAACCCATATTGTTGAACATGAATTCCACTGTAATATGTTTCAAAATTGTACATTTGGAATTGGAAGACACCAGCTACTTACTACAGATCCCTACTTCCAAAGAAAAATACTTTAGGTTGTAGGTGTAAGAATTGCCAGTTAGGTTAATTATGACAAATGTTCCCTGATATTAAAGAAATCTTACATAAGTTTACTTTTTCATTAATATAAGCACCTGAAGGTCAAAATTAATATTAATACTTTATTAATATAAATATATTTCAATTCAGAATGCTGCTTTTGTGAGTTTATTAACAGTTATAATAGGCACTCATTATCTGCAGCCATCAAAGCAGATTTTATAAAGCTTTTTTTTGTAATCCTTTTTCTGAATTCTTATCAGCATCCATCTTTTTTCTTTGTGAACTCAGTTCCCCATTACTTGACATGATTGAAGTGCTAGAAACTTTTAACTTTCTTTGCAATTATTTCATGTCTTAAATTTCCCTTTTGAGACATATGCTTGAGTTATAGCCGGCAGGCAGAGTTGTTAGCCTATTTTTGTTCCAAAAAATCTTGTTTCTGGGTTATCCTTCATTGCTGATACTGCAAGGAGGAACTGATCCATACCTTTGTGCTTGCAGCCAAGTTTACATGGCTAGAGAAATCAGAACTGGTGAAATTGTTGCATTGAAGAAAATAAGAATGGACAATGAGAGAGAGGGGGTATCTCTTTGATCACCTTGCTGAATGTTATTTACTCTATTATGGGGGTATAAGATAGTTTTATTTTCAAATTACAATCTAGGTTATCTGAGGTACAATGAGAATTTAAGGTTACTCAATAATTGAAAAGGTGTTAATGGGTGTCTGCTACTAACTTTGTATTATGAGGTACTTCGCTGGATTATTGCGTTTTGTTGCAGTTTCCTATTACTGCTATTCGTGAAATCAAAATTCTGAAGAAATTGCACCATGACAATGTTATCAAGTTGAAGGAGATTGTAACATCGCCAGGTAAAGATTTTGTACATCTAAACGTGTGTTGTATAATTTTTTATTTTGCTTTTGAAATGACTGGTCTTTTTATCCTTCAGGCCCTGAGAAAGATGAGCAAGGAAAGCCAGGTTTCCATTTTCACTATTATCTAATTACTTCATTAATAATTAGCACATAATTGCCTAGTTTTCTCGATGATTCTGCCACTGTGAAGAAAGTTTTGTCAAATTCCTTTAGTTTCTTTAACCCCGTGGCATCTAACATTATCTGCATTTTTCTTTTTTGCTGGATGCTACAGATGGTAACAAATATAAAGGTGGTATCTATATGGTATTTGAATACATGGACCATGATTTGACTGGTCTTGCTGATCAACCTGGGATGAGATTTACAGTTCCCCAAATCAAGGTATTGCTGCAAATATTGTTTGAATCAAATATTTGTAGTAGTAATTCATTTAAACATTGTCTGAATTGCTTATCCTGGCCTAAGTGTTACATGAGACAGCTTTTGACGGGGCTTCATTATTGCCATGTGAATCAAGTTCTTCATCGTGATATAAAAGGTTTGTGTAAAGCTAGATGTTCTCTGGAAGCTGATGTATTTTATTTTTTGGTTGCATAAGATATGCCTATTTCATGTATTTTGTTTTGATGCAGGCTCCAATCTTCTTATAGACAATGAAGGCAATCTGAAGCTTGCAGATTTTGGACTTGCACGATCATTTTCTAAGGACCACAATGCAAATCTTAGATATTGTGTGATCACATTATGGTATAGGTAAATAGTGTGACTTTGTAGTTGCTTTTGAGTTTTGTTTTAATTTTTGTATGGCAGTTTAAACTGGGTTAAGAAAGGGGGGGGTTTATAAAAGTGGGAGTACTCTAATGGATTTGATCTTGATATATTCAGACCCCCAGAGCTGCTGCTAGGAACAACAAAGTATGGACCTGCTGTTGATATGTGGTCTGTTGGATGTATCTTTGCTGAGCTTCTTCATGGCAAGCCGATCTTCCCTGGAAAAGATGAGGTTATTAATATTTCTCCAAATAAGATTATTGTGGTTTTATATTTTTTATTTATTAGTGTGAACAAAGTAAGCGCACTAGCAGGCAGGGTGATACTGTGTGTAGGGTAGGTTTTATCCTTTATGTTGTCTATGAAGCTACAAATTATTGTGAGAAAATATTTGCTTTTTTCTTTTTTAATTGCTTTCCGGCTAAGTACTTGCTACCATTTTTTATGTGCTTATTGTGAACTTCTGCTCTTCCTAACTGTAATTACCTCTTCAATCAAAGCGGCTTCAAATTCTAGGTCTGTTGGAGACTTGGTAGTATGGGATGACAAGTCCCACATTGAGTAGAATGGGATGCTCAATAGGGTATTTAAGTGGGTTGGTTCTCTCACTTTAGTAACTAGCTTTTGGGGTTAGGTACTTGATAGTACGGGATGTCAAGTTTCACATTTAGTGGAATGTGATGCTCAATGGGGGTATTTAAGTGGGTTGGTACTCCCACCTCAACAGCTAGCTTTTAGTGTAGGGTTTCTGCCATTTAGTTGCCATCAAGGTCTTGTTTGTGTGTTGATCTAAGTAGTAATTTAACTCTGTAATAGTTGCAATAAATTTGTTTTGCTGGAAAAGGCACCTTTATATCATTCGTGTATGTTTGGCAAACACCAAAACCATGGTTTCAAACAATGGTTTGCGCAACTCGAGACAAAACTCCTCTCACACACTTACCTCGTAAGTCGTAAAAGCTATTAAAAAAAGCTAATATCAGGATGTTAGAGGGCATGCAAATGGAAAAAATTGGCTAGATTACTGGATCCAACTTTCTTATTTCCTTTATTTGAGAATTCAATTGTGCCTTGCTTGCATTTCCATTCTTGTTTTATAATGTATGGCCTTTGGTGCATATATAAGTGCTGAGCATTTCTTTTATAGCTGAAATTGTATCACTTGTTCACTTTGTAAACATTGTAGCCGGAACAACTAAACAAAATTTTTGAGCTTTGTGGAGCACCAGATGAAGTGAACTGGCCTGGGGTTTCTACTTGTCCCTGGTATAATCAATTTAAACCTGCAAGACCAATGAAAAGACGTCTGAGCGAAGTCTTCAGACAGTGAGTATGACCCAATGAGCGTCAATAATCATATGTTGCTGCATTATGCGTCCTTAATTATCTTAATAGCTTTCCTCTTTCGTGCTTGGATTATAGCTTTGATCGTCATGCTTTAGAATTGCTGGAGAGGATGCTGACACTTGATCCTGCTCAGGTACATCACCCATCATGTTTCCATCTGATTTTGAATATTTAAGCACCAGGCATTTCTGACTTGTCTAATTAATCTGTTTCTTTTTTTGATTTGGGTTTGTTATATGTACTGTCATGTTTTGCGATAATCGTATAGAACGTTGAAATTTTTTTATACTGGGGTTTGTGTTAAAAATGAATTATATTCTGTTTCTTTTGTGAGAAGCTTATGCAGTGTCATCAAAGTTGTATTACGGAATAGTTCCTCGCCTCATTCTAATTTGGTTTGTCGATGTGGTAAAAAGAAAACAAATATGAGATTATGTGGTTTGGTTGGTTTGAGAGGAATACGTATTTCTTATGTAGAATGTTGTATATTGCTTCTCTTGAGTGTT